>JBBMKE010081653.1:0-17367 GCA_037834125.1 Lippia alba | reverse complement strand
ATATATGTGTGTGTGTCTGTGTGTGTGTGTGTAGGTTTAGTTCTTTGTAATTTGTATCATAAATTTTCAACTTTTGGAATTTTAACTAATTATAAATCTTACTCGAAAAGAGAAATGTTGAAACGGAGAAGAAAAAATTCTGAAATTTTGGATGAAGGTCGTAATCGCAAATATTGCATTAGATATGTTGTAAGTAAAGTATATGAGTTTCTTAATTCATGAGACATCGAGAAATATTATTAAAAGATAAATTAATTTAAAAATAATTTGAACTAAATATTTCTTTAATTCTTTTGGAAAATACCTCCAACAAAATATAAAACACACAAATTATATTGGGAAAAGAATTGTAAAATTTTGCAAGTTGGTCGGGACAGTGCAGAACCCTAAAAGATGGGATTGTCCCTGATCAACCCCAAGTCCCAACAATATATAAATCACTTATTATATATGTACATCCACTATGAAATTTAAATAATTGCTCTCAACTATTATAATATATGCAATCACATCGTACAAAAATAAACATATATAACCTTATCATATAAGACATGATGAAAATTAATTAATGCAAATTGCAGCAAATTGAGTATCAATTACTCGTTCCAGGAAGTGAAATCATTCAAAAGAATATTGTTGGAAAGGGTCAATCATTTTCACTTAAGAATATATATGTTTGTAAGTCATTCATCGTTGAGTACAGTAACTAATTTTCTCGCTAAATTATAGGCACCTCATAGGATGAGACAGTTAATCATGAAATTTAAAGTTGCAGCATACTTAAAGACTGAATTCGAACTCATTAGCGAGACTAATTAAGACCTGTAATTCACGGAATTTTAAAAATATTATTTTATCATATCGTGTCATATTGAACACTCGTGTCACACATCGTAACTGACAGTACTTTTTCCATAAAAAATTCAAAAAAAAAATTGTGCCGAGAACGTATATGTATCGTGTTGTCTAGTGTCCGTATCCATTTATCAGAGTTAAGGACTTATTACAAACTATTATTGAATCATGATGACCTATAATTATGTAATGTTGTTTTAAATTCCTCAAGTGATCAAATGTGATCGCGAAGGATCTGTATTTATTTTATAAAATTAATGTTCCAAACTAATATAATTATTGAATGAATATAAGCTTATTTTAGTATTGTAATACAATCTGGTGAAATGGACGTGCGACTGTTCTCATCAGGACCGATTAAAATAATTAGATAAAAATATAAAAAAAGTCCCATTTAAGATGAGTAAGCTGTTGAGGGGTGTAAAATATAATAAGTTGCAATTAAACATATGATTTGTGATGGGATAATGGCTAATAATAGCATGGCAAGCGAGGACAGTCAAATCTTTCTTGATTATTATATGTTTTATCTTACCTCCACCAAAATGACAAGTTAACCATAAATACTAAAAAATAATTTGAGTAACTGCATATAATATGCTAGAAAATACATGTGGGAGATGGAACCATGGAATACCAAACCCCCTATCGATCTATAGATATTCAGGGTACTTATGTAAAGGCAATTTACATCTGATATTTTGAGTTTAACTTTTTATCTATATTGAAAAATTATATTTTAATTTTTATAAATCTAGTTTGGTCTGTAATTGAAATTTATGAATACGCTTAGGGAAAATTATAAAAATGGTATAACATCTGCACCCATTCAGCAAGATAGTATACAAACTATTTCGGTGACAGATCAACCTCATATCTCCCAAAATCGCGCAAAATGATCCACTTTTTCGCCGGAAAGTCTAATCATCGCCGGAGACCCAACACGTGGTGCTATTCTCGCTTATTGGCAATACAATCATGCCACGTCAAAAACCATTGAACATGGAAAAACTGTAAAAATAGTATACCATCTGCACCCATTAAGCAGGACTGGTATACCAACTATTTCGGTGACAGATCTACCCATATCTTTCAAAATCGAGCAAAATGATGCACTTTTTCATCGGAAATCAATCCAAGTTTTATAAAACCGCGTATGACATGACATTGACTCCCACATGGCTGTGACATTGACATTCCGACATCGTGTCCCAATTTTTTTTTAGACACACCTTCAGCTATGTCTGACACGTGTCGGAGACGTATCGGAACCGTGTCCGTATCTGTCCTCATCTTCTCCACCTCGGTCAACCACGACGAGTGCTTTTTTCTCAGAATGTGGAGATGAAAGAAGATTTTATTTTTGGGGGGGTAGGGGGAGAAAGAGATCGTCGGAAAAAGGAGTGGCAACAGTCACCACCGTCGCTGCAGGAACCTACAACCAAACAGAGACCTCCAAATCTTTTTGGAGCCATGAAACAAAACAAACAAAGAGCAAGACTTTGATTCGATTCGAGGGCGGTGGTGACGGTGATGATGGTTTGTAGATCTGTTAGATATAAGAGGCTGTAGTGGAGATCTAGTTCGATCTAATTATGGTGTAATGTTAATAAAAATATGTATATATATTACAATAATATAGTAAAAAAAATATTTCTTTGTTGTCAACCAAGTTAGCTGCTTTGTCGCAAAAATAAGTTATGTGGCACACATGTCACAGCCACGCAGGATTTAATGTCATGTCATACGCGATTTTATAAAACTTGGACTGTTTTTCAGCGAGTTTTATGTTTTCTGATGAAAAAGTGCATCATTTGCGTATTTGGGGAGATATGGGGTAGATTTGTCACCAAAATAATTGGTGTAATTGTCCTGTTTAATGGGTGCAGATGGTATACTATTTTTGCAATTTTTCCATGTTCAGTGGTTTTTGACGTGGCATGACTGTATTGCCACATAAGCGAGAATAGCGTCACGCGTTGGGTCTCCGGCGATGATTAGACTTTCTGGCAAAAAAGTGCATCATTTTGCGCGATTTTGGGAGATATGGGGTAGATCTGTCACCAGAATAGTTGGTGTACCTATCTTGCTGAATGAGTGCAGATGATATACCATTTTTGTAATTTTCCCAATACACTTATATCCCTAACAGTTTGTATGAGTGTTACATTGAATATATAACTATAATTATAAAATCATCTCTAAAACTTACAAATATAAATAAAATGATTCCCACATATTATAAATTTAACAACATAGTCCCTAAAATCACAAGTCAGATTAATAAAATCAAGGGTACTTTTAGAATGATATAACGAAATCCTAACGGGGCGTCAGGAACAACAACTGGTTTCTAAAATTAGGGAGTAAAATAATTTTACTCGATGTAGATGGATTGAATTGTAATTAGGACTAAATGCTAGGGGTGTAATATATATATATATATATATATATATAAAATTCTTGGAACACAAGTTGGTTGGAATGGTAGGTTTTTAATGTTTGTCAATCTTTATGGACCCTATATCTATAATTTTAAGAAGTTGTTTCAGCAGAGGTATAGGGACGAACAGATTCAGATCAAAATTTATTATTCCAGCTATATTTTAGTTTTATTTTACTATATCATAATATATATATTTTTTTTTGGTGCACCTTTATGCTTTTTTTTTTTTGGGTGGGCATCACAGTATATATTTTATATATAAGGAGATTATATAGTGAATACATATATATATATATATATATAAGTACAACCTAATGAAATGCACTCGTAGAATAAGAAATTAGAATGAGGATTCGGTGGACCAATGACTTTGTCCTTGAAGCTAAACAAAGAAAAAACAAAAATAAAAAAGTAGTTATTTAACAAATTTTTTAGGTAATAAATAAGTTAGAAAGAAAATAACCTATTTCCGAAAACACCACATTAGAAGGCGAAAACGCAAATAATTACAATGTTTAAGAAGTTGTTTTATAAAAAAAAATAACGTATATAATAAGATAAAGACGTTGATAACATGGCTCGAGCTCGGCGTATAATTTTTCTCTTTAAACAAGACATTTGTATTGTACTTAAGTCTTAACAAAGACTTTTTTTTTAATGTTCAAAACGAATACTGTTAAATAATTTAGTAATTTATTTCAAATGAATACTATATAATCCATCAATCATTTTTATAAGTATAATATAAATTATTATAAAATAAAAATACAAGTTAACAACTTCTTAAAGTGGATCTTGGTTAAGATATGGGGGAGCTGTTGTGGATTAATATATGTGATACATGCCAAATATTTATTCCCAATCTACATTAATATGCCAAAGAATACATATAGTACAGCTTATACTTCTTTCTAAATAAATACATGCCTGCCAAATCAAATCTATGCAACTAAATTCAGTGGAACGTCATTATCTCATCCTTGTTTTGGCCTCATCTTTTATGTAACACCCAAAAATAGAAAAGACAAGGAAGAATCCCTTGTTTATATGGTAAATTATCACCAACACCCATAAGTTGTGCAACAAAGACTTTCTCTATTTGACATCGGTTATCATCGAGTGGTGGAACCATGTATAAATCGCGAAAATACTTTGTGAATAATGATTAATTTTACTTTAAGATTACCCTAACATATGTAATATAAATGTTGAAAGTTGGGCGTACTCGTTTGCTATTGACCCTGACGGATGTCCTCACGATAGTTATAATACTAAAGATGGTGTGGAATTATGAGGAAGTTAATAGGGGACTTTTACAACAGTGTTATTTTTCAAAATTAACTATCAAGAAATAACCCTAATAACTGAAAAGTAGCAATTTCAATAGTCTTATGTGATACAAATGTTATTGACCCTTTTTCTAAGATTAGTGAAATTAACGTGGGTTGCACGTTTATCATTTAGTTTATTTCGATAAGTTTAGTTATTATGTTTATTGAATAAATTAATATATTAAAAGTATTTAATATAATTTAATTAAATAAATATAAGAAAATTTTTAATGAATCAATTTAATTTTGCAAAACTACATACAAAACATTTTATTTGAAATCTCTCTTTCGAACCATATACAATAAGTAAAAATTCGAATTAGAAAAACATTCAATTAATAAAAAAATAATCAAAATATATATTAGAAATTATGTTACTGTATACAAATAAAAATATTTAAAATGAATAATGTAAATGAAAAAACAAATATAAAAGATATAGATTAAACAACTTAAAAGATCATATAAAATACTACGATAATTATATGTACTTTATTCTTTTTATTATTTGGTTTTTATTAATATAATTTATGATTTATCTTTAAATTTCTTAAATATTTTTTTGTCATAACTCAAAATGTAATTGTATTTTCTATAGGAATCACCCTATTCAAATCTGTATGTTAATGTATTGAATTATTTGCAACTAAGTAGAGAAATAGTAACCTCAAGCTAAGACTTATTCAACTTTGTTGGTGGACCGTCCTAAACTAAGTAACATCTTGAACCTTGTGGTCTGTCCTCACAAATTTATCCACGATGATGTTTCTTTCTATCGGGATGTGCTCAATGTGAGCTTCCTAGGGCCTGGGGAGTAAATTTTTGCTATCAAATACTAAATTTTTCATGGGGTGCTTTTTTTAATCCTTCTTTGTTATGCATTCACCACCGTTTCTGAATCAATTTCTATATTAATCTTCAAAATGCGCCTCTCCCAAGTTAGCTTTAATCTCTCATGTAAGCCTAATAACTTTGTCACTTTTATCGGAACCCTACCAAAATTTATAGATTATCTTAGCACCCATCATCTACTGTCATACTGAATGACGCTTCTAGTCGAAGCATTGTTGGTGTGGCTATAAAAGCTTCCATCTACATCTTGTTTCACTCATCCCTTCTCGAGTTTATTCCAAGGCAACTCAACCCATTTTTCTTTTGCCTATATTTTTTGCCCTCACTAAATTAATGTTAAGGACTCAAATAACTCTTTTATCTGGTGAAGAGTAACGTTTCTAGACTTCATAATATTCTAATATAGCTTCATCAGTTTCGTACTTTTCAAAGATTATAGAACGTTGAAATCAAGATAATCTACCCGAGACATTCTAGTAATATTTTGCTCTGAACTTTGTTGTTAAAAGCTCTCTTTGAGTCATTCTGAACCTTACAAGCCACGAAGATTTCGATCAGTCTACATATCAACAATATTGTTCCACACCGAAGTACGAACAAACAACTTCTCAGCACGTGATCCACATCTTCACGTCTAGTACAAGAACTTGTACATATATCGATTTCCCCAAATTTTCAGTCATACTTCAATGAGTTGATGTGCAAGCTATCATGTTGGCAAAGTCACAAGAAACTATTGAACTTTTAAGGGCCAGAGAATGTCCAAATTCATTTCTAGTATTTTCTCGTATTGTAGCACCCGTGACGATAGGCGCCACATCCCCCGCACATCATATATATATATACCTTTATTTAAAAGACTATCAACCCACTTTCACTTAGTCACTTTGACTAACTTCTCGCCTATTTTAATTGCATGATTTCAGGAAATGAGCAGGACGACACCTAGAGATATCTTGAAGCATTAGGGTATCGTGCTTAATAAGTCAAGGGTATCCAGGGTACTCAGTCTATAACATGTATATATTATCCTTACACTTTATCTCAGCATGTTAACATATCATATTTTCTTTTGTGACCTACTTCGATTAATAATAATAAAGTTCTTACTTTTCATGTGTACAACCATCCCAATTTAATTTCAAGCTTCAAATTTCTCTATCTTTCGCTGTGTTATGCCTTGTGCTCTATTTAAGCACCATTTAAACCATTCGTCGTAGTATTTCCTGAGTGTAGGTCTAACCACCACTTGGGAAGTGTTGCTGCGCGGGGCTTATAGTGCTAGGGGAGGCGCTACATAATTTCTATACATGAACCAAACATGTGGGGAACGGATGACAAAGGAAAAGATAATCCAAGCAAGGCGGAACTAACCCTTAAACCATATAATTAGAATATAAGGACATAGTACAGTGGGGAAGCAGTAAACACCAAAGCATACAATTGAGCTCACAGGCTCCAAAATAATAGCAATGGCCGACAAGGCCTAATTAACAAGTGTTGGCTACGGGCCTACAAAATAGAATAATCCATAATAATTTTGAAATGCATAAGTAATGAATGTTCTATGCTAGACACAAATTAAAGACTCGTACAGACTCTAAATCCCGCCTAGCATGCACCTGCAAAAGACTGAAAGGTGGAGAGAATCAGTCTATGGAAGACTGAGTGAGGGATATAAATAAGTATAAGCGCAATTACCATGCAAGTCATAATTTCGGGTAAAGTTGTACAAAAGTAGTAATATAAATTTAGAAGAGGGTACTTCACCCGAATTACAACTATCAATTAAACAGTTAATTACAGTTTCATTCAATCAGTGGCCCGGCGAGTGAGGGTAAGTCTCCAACCTTATTCCTAATAGTGTACAATAATCAATATTTAGTTTAAATATGTGATGATAAAAGTAATTACAGTGCGCATTCAATTATCAGTTTCAGTCCATCCTTCTTCCTCCGGGTGGTGGCGGGTTTGCAAGACCCAACCATCCAGTAAGATTGAACATTGGGTACATGAATCCCAATGCCCGGAACTCCTTCCTCCGCCAAACCTCCTGACGGATTCAGGGGTCATCCCAAGTTTGGTGAGAGCATGCAAGAGTTACCCATCAGCCCATGCTTTCCCAGTTGGCTCAATACACTACTCTCGGGCCCACAGTGAAGTAACCATTTATTCACCAAAATAGTATAATTTCCATCAAAAGAAATCAGTTCCGTAGTAGTTGTAAACAATTGAGTTTTTGGAAAGTATTTATAAGTATATACATTTTGGTCGAAAGTTCACATAAAGGTTGTAGAGTTCTAGTATAGCTAGAAGTTAAACCTCACCTGTACCAAAAGAGTAAAACAAGCTATGGAGCCTGATCCTCGTGCCCTGGGTCGACCTCTAAACAAGAAAAAGTGTAACACAAGTCATGAACCAATCAATGACGAACGACATGCGTATGAATATCATGAAATGATTGCAATAGTTATTTATGATGTATACAAGTCAATTAGGTTCCCAAAAGATTAATTAAACAAGCCAAAACGGAAAGGGGGTGATACAATTAAAATAATGTGCCCAGATTTTCATCTCGATAGGGATAGTTTTCAGTACAATTTGGATCAAGGCCAGGACAGTCTCCTAGAAGCCTGTTGATCTACATCCTGGCCGGGAGAAAAATCATCACGACCGGGATAAGTGATCAGTCACCTTCTATGCGATGCTATCCTGGTCGGGATTGGGTTTCAGTTTAAAAGTGTCCTGGCCAGGACTGCATTCCAGAACACATACTGAATATCATCCCAGCCGGGATTAAAAACTTCCTAGGCCGGGATGAGCTACTGCCTCAAACTCTTGTTTCTGTAATGGAGGGTCCCGATCAGGACTGTTTTTAGTACAAGTTATGTCCCGGCTAGGACCTCCAATTTGAAAGCTGGGGGTCCTCGGCAGCAGCCTCACAAACTCACCAAAACCAACAAAAATTCGACCAAGGCAGCAAGAACAAGTTCAAAACCAACAATATGATAACATATACACTTCTAGCAACAATGAAACCAAGCCATGGAACCCATAAGCATTCAATTCCAACCAATCTCAATCATCCAAACCCTGATTTATTACAATATGCATTCATTGAGCACAACCACCAAGAACCATGCCATAAATGAATATATATACACATTCTCATGCTTGATAACATATATAAAGCATCAAAAATCAATTTCTCACACAAACCCTCAAAATCCACAAAACCCACATATTACCACACAAGCACATACAAACCTCGAATGAAGAAATAAAGAAGAATAGCGGAAGGAAATGTAATGATGGTGCTCCGATGACTCCGACGATCATGGTGGCTTATGGTGGTGATGGATGATCAAACCCTTGATTTCTCCTCTTGAAGGTGTGTGAGTAGAGAGAATGGAGAAGACGAATGAAATGTGTATGTGTATGGAGTGTATGTATATGTTGTAAGATTTAAAGTTGGTGGAATTATGTTAAAATTGCATTTAAGTCCTTTGGTTACCAAATTAATGGAACTAAGTGTATAAATGTATGAAGAATGCAAATAAGCCACATTGGTTCTTAATTATGCCAACTAAGTCCATTTTGAATCATCTCATATTTAGCTTAATCAATTTCATGCAAGAGGTGAGAAAAGAATTAAATAATCCTAACTCTCGAAAACTCTCACACGTGGCGCGCGTACCTGATTGACGGAAATTCGAGGCGTCATACGTATTGCTTGTTCGATACTATAAGTAGATTACATGCTATTTTTTAGGAGAAATTGTCCTTAATTTCACCACACTTTATATTATTTAATTTAATTTCTATCCCCTTTTATTTTCAGCTTAGCTATGTCTCATTTTTTATCTATTCCAATGAGATCATATGCTATAAGAACTTTATTCTCCTCATAAAAGTTATCTTTGAATACGTTGGTTAGTTTATCTTGTGATAACCATCTTTCATTTTATAAAAACACCCCGTCACTGTTCATTCCTCCAATATTTGTAAAATGGTTCTACCAACCAAATATGTCTAACAATCCTTTTCTTATTCGAGAAGTCAAAAGTTGAGGCTTGCTTTCAAGAATATCCCTTCCCCCTCTTTTAAATATCTTTCCTTATATAAATCTAGCTTCCCAACATTGTCTCCTTGTTGAGCATTCCCCATCCTATTTTAGCGAACATTGCTATCTTTTTTTTTTGGACTTCTCTAATACCCAATTACCATTTTCGTTTCTTTCTAGTCGCATTCTTTCTCATTTCTTTGTTATATAAGTCACCCAAAGAAACTTGTGATTGAGTCAATCAAGTTTATCACATGTGTGATTGGGGAGTCAATTCAAAAGCATATGGTAGATGAGATTCGAGCTCATGATAAAGTGAATAAATGCAAGTGTCTGACAATGTTTAGAATTTTGGCTTTCTATCCCGAATGAGATTTTTTACTCTCTTAATCACCTTCAAGAAAAGCTCACTATAGTTTCCACCGAAGTTTGTCTGCACTCCCTAGTTCCCTAAGTTGGTAGTTCTTTCCATACCCAAAATACCACTAACCTGTTGTTCTAAATTATTTGACAAATAAGGTGCGAACAATACATGAGATTTGCCCAAGTTCAATTTGAGGTCTGGTACCTTGCAAACACCTAAACCTCACTTTAAACGCACATCGCTCCATCCACGGTAACTTTGGCTCAAAATATTAAGTCATCCACAAAAAGCACGTGTGAGATCTAAGGGTCTCCCCGATATACCGCAATTAGCCTCCATTATTTGGTCAAGACAACTTTCTCAATCATATACATAAATCTTTCCATACAAAGTACAAATAAATAAAGTGAGTCTGGATCCCATTGTCTAATGCCACATTTTAATAGTATAGTCTCCATCAGGTCACCATTCCATAGAATCTCCAATTTTACCTCCTCTTCTATGTTCCCCTAATGATATTGATGATTTTTGTTGGAAATTCGAAGAAAATTAGAATTTTCCTAAGAAAATTCCACCAAACTTGTTGTATATCTTTTCAAGATCCAGTCGTAGCATTATGCGCCCCTTTTTGTCTTTGAAGTGATGTAACTTGTGTATAACACTTCTTGAAGCACCAAGATATTTTCATGGCTACTTCAGTCGGTAATGAAGAAATTATTTTACTTTGGACTCATAATTTTATTGACATATGGTCTAAGCTGGAGTAAATCATCTTGATTAATAATTTGATCAATACATTGCACAACGTAATTGGTTGAAATTCGCTTATTTTTTCTAGAGTATTAACTTTCAAAATCTGGCAAATAAACGTTTGATAAGCCTCCATGGGAATTGATTTTCTCTCTATGAAATCATTAATGAATTTCACCATTGAGAGTCTCTTATTATGTGCTAATAGGTCTTCGAAAAATAGGATTGTAAACCATCTGGTCCTAACATTTTATATGGGTGGATGCTCTTTACTATACTTAGGGTTTCCTCATTTGAGGTCGTACTTGCCAAGTTATCTTTCCATTACCACCTTAGGGTTTGTCACCTCTTCGATGGTATATCCATCGAATAGTTTGGTGTAGTACTCCCAAGTGTGTTGCTTCAGTTGGTCATTATTCCATTCATCACCTATTTTTAAGCATTTATCTAATTTCTCCTTCTAGTTCTGTTTGCGAGATGAAAGAAGCATGTATTTTATTCCCTACGTGAAGTCAATTCATTTTCGACTTTTGAAACCAATTTTTGTTTCAATAGTTTGTACATTCCATGATCAATTTTTTCTTCAAATCTATTCAATATTTATCTTGTTTGTCTTATATATAACGCTTCAAAAATTATTTTTAAAAAATTTTCTTGTTTTTTTAATTTTCAAGCACATTAAAAAGTGTTAATTGACCATTGTATTAGAACAATAATTTCAACTTAAAATATGATTTGGGGTAGTGGGGAACAAACATTGATTCTCTAAAATAAAAAATAAAAATAAAATAAAATAAATCTTAAAGTATCATTGAAAAGTGTTTACTAACTATTGTTTTAGAGCATTGGTTCAAACTTAAAGAGTCATTTTTTTATTAAATTGATGATAAACTTTCAATTACTTACTATAGTATATTTTTGTAATAGTTAAACTTAAAGTTAGGTTTTTAAAGCTTTCATATTTTGTGTATGATATTTTTTCTCACTTGATAAATTCAATTACTTAATTAATAGATTGTATCCAATTATAATTCATATATTAACTATAAATTATAATTAATAATTTAAAACGAACCCTCATTATGATACTCTATATGTTTTTTTTAGGTTGGAAGAGTTTTAATTTTAATTTATTAAAGAACCATAGAAAACTCGGAAGTTGATTTTAAAATTTTAAATATAATAATATATAGTGTATTTATCAATTCACCTTTTAGTTAAACATTGTGAAAATGTATAATCATTAGGATATTTTAGGCGAACAATAACTTGTACGAAACCAAAAACTCTATTTTACTTTTATAATATAATAATTAGTAAAAATAATATGTGTTGCACACTAAATATGCGATTTATCTAAATTTTAATTATTAAATTATTAAAATAAAATTATTTAAAAATATCAAATATTTAAATTTTAAATTTAGTAATGAGATCTCATTTTAAATTTAATAATTTGTTTTTATTAATTGGTTAATTATAATAAAAAATTATTATTGGTAATATGTATTAATTATTTTTTACATTAAGTATAAGTCTCATTCAAACCTCCTAATTTCATACCATGACTTCTTTCATGGTCACTGTATATCTCTCTTGACCACCAACATGATAGGGTCCTATCTAGTCGTCTTTCCTCAAGGTCCTTTCGACCAACTCTCCCTCTTCTTTCGTACGTCTCAATTGCACATTTAACATCAATTAATGTTGTCATCATTACGTTTGATTATATTCATAATCTATCAGTGATTAATATTTCTTAAACACAATCATTTGAGCTTGTATTCATCATTCTAGCATGTAGAAAAAGGTAATGTGTTTCGTTTGATAATAGAAATTCTTTTTGTGCTTGTATTCATCATTCTAGCTAGTACACTTATATTAAAATTCATACGAAAATAGTACAGTATTACCCTCAAAAGGTGCAAATCGTTGCATAGTGTGCACTGTTATTTTCATTAACCTTTTTAGTCTCAAACTTTCACAAATACTTTTAGGTTCGTTAATTTTTTGATAGAAAAGATATGTGTGGTTATAGGAGAAAATCATGATTGGTAATATGTACTAATTATCTTTTAGGTTAAGTATAAACCTCGTTCAAACCTCTTAATTTCATAACATTACTTCCTTCATGGTCATTATTTATCTCTCTCTTGACCACCAACATGATAGAACCCTATCTACTCGTCTTTGCTCTGGGTCCTCTCAACCAACTCTCAATATTCTTCTGTACTTCTCAATCACACACTTAACATTAATTGATATTGTAATCACTACGTTTGATTTGTTCATAGTCTATTAATGATTAATATTTCTTAAACATGATCATTTGTTAGTGTATGTAGAGACAAATAATATATTCTGTTTGATGATAGAAATTTTGTTTTTTGAGACGGTATTCATTACTCGATTACACTTATATTAGATTTATACGGAAATAGTACCATTTTAGCCTCAAATGGTGAGAATCGTGGCATTGTGTGCACTGTTATTTTTATTGAACCGTTTTAGTCCCAAACTTTTAAAAATAGTTTTTGGTTAGTTGTTAATTTTTGGATGAAAAAAATATTTGTAATTCACGTGCATCATCAATAGGAACACCACTTATGTTTTAGGCTATATATGACCAATTCAGAGAGAAAAATCACTTGTACTTAGCATTGTACAAACTAATTCCAATAATTTTCCCTCCAAATATGGTTAGAACGGATAGCATTCCCCTTAAAACACAAGTAGTAAGCTTTAAAACTCTATATATATGATCTTTATATAAATATAAGAGATATAATGTGAATTAAGTTTGTTATCATTTAATTCGTCAGATATCTCTTATTATGATAGCATTTCAAATTATAGGCCTTGAAATGATAAAATTTTAATACAATTAACTAAATCTTCGAGAAGTATACAAATATAATATCAAATTAAAATCTTATATATATTATCAAATTGCAGTTTTTCCACTATATATTGTTAAAAGAATTCTTCAATCATAAAATATGTTATTATAGAACTCCTATATATCATCTTTGTATAAAAATGAGAGACACACTTTAACAATATGAATTGAAAATATCCAATTGTTAAATTTATAAAGTGAATTAATTTATTATTTTATAATTCATTAGACACTTCTTTTTATAGTAAAAATTTTAAATTGTAGGCCTAGTAACTTATATTATTAAACTTAAATACATTTAACTAATATATTAACATTAAAGAATTCTTGTTGAACTACCCATATATTTTTTTATAAATTAAAAGAAATTTAATTTTACTCTACGAAAAGTTCTATTTTAAGCCACAATAAGTAATTTTTTTAAATATTTTAAATTAATAATTTATAACATATATTTATATAATTATTTTTAATTAAAAATTATCAACATAATTATTATTTTGGTCCCCTTCTTTGATTTATTATTTTAAAATATTATTTTTTATTCTTTGTCAAATCACACTCAACATATATAACTTTATTTTTGTTAATGTACTGTATTTGTTATTCTCATCCTACGTGTTAGTTATAAATATTGTCTTGCCTTTAAGTAACGAAAATTTTATGTAACGGGAAACTAATCCAAAATACTCCGTGCATGGGAAATAATATATTTAAGAACATTTCTTTTTACCGTCAATGAGATTAAAATTGTAATTTTTTTCAATTATTATTGTGGAAGCAATTTTTTTAATCACAAAACATGTGATCATATATATTCGAAGTAAGATCTTTTATATAAAAATTGAAGATGGACACTTTAAACATCTCATTATCAAAATTTATGTAGTGAATTAATGTAGTGCCTCCCCTAGCACTACAACCCCCGCACTGCAATACTTTCCGAGTAAAGGATAAATCTTTCACCCTAGAAATACTACGGCGAATGGACATGATAGTACTACAAATAGAGTGCAAGGTATAGTGCAGCGGAAGTTAGGGAAGTTTAAAGCTTTGCAAGAACAAAGGTTCTAGTGCACACAAACAATAAGTGTTATTATTATTGATGGAAGTAATTGACATGAAAGGGGAGTATAACATAATGGGATACTGATGTAAAATATGAGAATAACAGATTTAAAATAGAACATGATCAGAACTAAGTGACCTTAGAATTAGTTCTGACCTACTAGGCTTGTTATTTTAATGCTTCAAGATACCTCTAGTTGTCGTTCCTTTGATCCCTGAAATCATGCATTTTAAAATAGGCGAGGAGTTAGTCAAAGTGACTAAGTGAGGGGATATGGTAGCTTATAGATATACGTATAAATATATTGGTATAAATATAGGATCAAGAGGGTCTTGTTCTAAAATAATAGCAGTAGGATATAACAAATATGAAACAGTTCATAATAATATGAAATAGGGATAGGGATATATATTGGGATAGTTTTGTAAAGATATGAACCGGTATAAATAAATGTATTTTGCCCGCAAGCTAGGCCTCTCCATCCTTAACTCCTTAAAATATTTGGTAAAATAGTACCGGGCTAATCAAGGCACCGATACTTAAATAAAACCAATATGATAATACCTCTGCTACTCCAGGTGTCGCGCCCAGTGAGCTACCCCGCGGTGACGTAAACAATATTCAGAAAGTAGTGTTCCCTTATAACTTGGCATGGAATAACTAACCTCCAGTTAAACCACTTCCAAAAGTGTAAGTGGCGGTCCGCACACCAACAACCCTCGCCCCGATACCTTCCGGGTCATTAGTTGATACAGCTACAGTCGGGGCCCATAATAACAATAATAATGACATATTTTGCTTGCTTTGTCATGAATCAGTTCTTATTAATAATAGGACTAAGTATATAATGTCCGGATAAGATCCTGATTCCGACATAAAAGTATTTTCCTCATAAAGAGGAATATTGTAATATGGTATTCTGTATATAGGATAATAAATTATAAATACTGGATAGGGTTTGAAAATAATTTTATAGAAACATATGTATAGGCATGATCCCAGTTGAAAATATTTTAACCCTCACCTATACCTGTAGTCAGATAAAGTTGTGTAGATTCCACTGCTTCGTCCTAATTTCGCCTGAAGTTTGTAACTACTACGGGCTTAAGAGTAAGTTCTTATGATTCTAATCACATAAGAACATAAAGTACATAATGTTCATATGTAAAAGAGTAATAGGTTAGGAAATCCGATAATCCCTAATTTTACCCGGTAAACCCTAATTTTAATCATGTCATTATCCTAATTATAAATTTTAGAATGAATTTTAGGGTTTAATTGGACAACGTAGGTTATATTTTGAAAATAGTTCACAGTTTACTGATTTTTCAAAAATTTGGGTAAAAATCCTTCTTTAAAAATTCCAAAATAAATTTTATAATTATTTTATAATTAATTTCGAAATTCCCATTATTAATGTTGACCAAAAAGTCAAAATTACTATTAATAACATTTACTATTCAATATTCTAAGAATTAAACACTTTATAACACAAAATTAATCTCACACACTCACACACTAGCACACGTACACACACTTTGGTTCAAGAACATCAAGAACATGTTCTAAGCTTATGAAGGTGTTCATACTAGTTCATGATCATATTTATTAAATTCAAGGTTCATAAGATATGATTAAAGTTAAAATGTAACATTTATGTTACTAAATTCATGAAATTAATTCTAAATAAATTATTCTTGGCATGAATTTAATCAAACAAGATCATGATATTTAAATATATGAATACACTATATCATATCATAATTCATGCATTTAATTAAATAGAACTCATATATGTTATCACATTTTCCTAAATCTAGCATAAATGGCATATATTTCATAAAATAAATTCATAAAGTATAATTTAATTAATCCTAGGCATGCTACTACTATATTACACTAAGAACATAATATAAAAAATGAAATAATAAAAGAAAAGCACAACTCACAGACACTTTAAAACCAAAAATGAGGGAGTGAGAGTGATGGTGTCGGAATTATTTTGGAGAAAATTAAACACCAAACATCATATATTTGTGAATGGGGAAGACCATCACAGGCTAATTGAACCCTCAGGAACTGGGTTCCCAAAAGAGCATGGATTCTACCAGCTAGGGTAACACCCAAGGGGATGAATTAGAGAAGATAAAGCTATAAGAGCTTGAAATATGCAGCGATATGGGTTTGCCAATTCAGTGCGTGTAACTTGTGCATGAGAAAAGCCTCCTGAATGTAGGGGGATAGGGGGTTTTTAGTAATATTACACATGTGGTCCTAAAAAGTGTTGCCCTAAACATGTGGCGAGGTGTGAGGGTTTGAAAATGATGTGCGTGTGTCAGACCTACCTTTTAGGTGGTTATGCGCCGTAGTGGTGTCAGCGGCGATTAACGGATTATTCCTTCGAGCAATTAGGTGCTTGGGTAGGTCATCGAGCGCGTTGACGGTTGGGATAGAGCTCTCTTATCAAGGAGTGGAGTATTGAACCACTGAGCATACGAAGTTTGAGGTTTGACTCTTCCGAGGGAGTGTTCCCACTCGGGGTGGTCTCTTGGAGAAGGTCGCGATGAGGATTAGGATCTCGTACGTTAAGTGAATCCGAGGGTGAGCCTCTATTATGAAAGAGAGGTATGGAGGGGGCTGGACTCCTTTCACGAGCCTCGTTGTAATGCCCCACTTGTATATATATGTAGATGGATGAAAGAATGAAGCGGAACGTCCCAACCCCCGCACTGAAGCAC
>JBBMKE010081148.1:0-17376 GCA_037834125.1 Lippia alba | reverse complement strand
CGATTTGAACCGCTACCAGAGTTATCCGATTTTTTTCTATCACAGGGACAAATGGAATGTTTCACCTTGAATTTGGCACCTTAGGTGTGACAGAGCCATCGGTAACAACACATTACAAAGAGCTTTAGCAACCTGTTAGGTTGACATGTTATGATCGTGTGCCACGTCCTGTTCATGAATACTTTCAAAGAATAACCCATTTTCTCTAATCGCGGCCACACAATAATATTAAATTAGTTGGGATGTCCAAAGATGCACTACTATCATCTCTTCATAGAGCAGATTTTGACCTCATTCAGAGTATAACTCTTACTTTATTTCCAGTTTCAGTACCTACCAGGTAATTTCCAGATGATAGACACGAGTTCTAATTAAGTACCAGTAGAATTAAATAAGGTGCTACTAATACATCCGACAGCTTGTTAGTACCACATTGAACGTTCCGCATGGGATCTCCATTTGGTAGGTTGGGTTCCTACTAAAAATGTATTACGATATGGGTTTCAGCCCCATCCTCAACCTGGATTTTTCAACTAGGGACATCTCTAATCCTTTAATTAAAGGATCAACCACATTGTCTTTGGTACCAACAAAATCAATGGCCACTGTCCTTTCAGACACCAAGTTTCTTATAGACTTTAGTCTAACTTGAACGTGTTTCTTTGTCTTTTGATTGTACTTTGTACTTTCAATCTTTCCAATAGTGGACTGACTATCACAATGCACAGTAATGGCTGGTACCAGCTTGGAAACCATGGGTAGTCCAACCATCAACCCATGTAACCATTCAACCTCAGTTCCAGTTGTGTCCAAATCACATAACTCTGCCTCAAAAGTGGAACAAGTTATAATAGTTTGTTTAGAAGGCTTCCAGGAGACAGCGCCTCCACCCAAGGTAAACACATATCATGTGCACCCATTAGTACCAGAGTTCATGGATATCCAGCTTGCATCACTAAATCCCTCAAAATAATGCAGCCTAAGTGAACTGGTACCTCTAAGGTACTTCATCACCCAATCCAAAGCTTCCCAAATGTGTACGATTTAGGCAACTGGTATATCGAGGTAATTTCAAGACTGCAAACGAAATGTCAGGTTTCGTACCATTAGCAAGATATTGTAGGCTTCCAATTATTTGTCAATTGCTAGGTGGCGGGCCCAAAACAGAGTGACGGTATAGGGAATTTTTAAAAAATTCGCCATAACCTCGATATCAAAATATTTAAAAATATTTTAATAAGCAGCGGAACAAATTGGGCAGAATAACTCTAATATATAAATGCATCAATAACATAATTTTAAATCACATAGCATATATAATCACAATATGCAAATAATAATTTTGCCAGCACAATGGTATTACCGTACTGCAAAATATGGCTATCTTACGGCACTTTTCCAGCACTCCTTTGCTCCTCGTGAAACCAGCAGAGCTTCCCCACAATATTCCCGATATCACCTTGGAGAGTGGGCTCCGATAGTATTTCGCTAAATACTTTCGAGAAAATATTTTACTAGAAAAACAACTTTTTCCTAAACTAGAAAATCCCTATTTTCTAATTAATTAAGTGGATTATATATAAATTATATAACCACCTAATTAAGTATTAATTAATACTTAATCAAGGATTAATTATGCTTGGAGAGAATTTAAGCGTGAGGCTGTGAAATCGGCAGAATGACATTACAAAATTTGATCATGAAAAAACAATGCATGCATGGACTGTTTATAGGCAAAATTGAAGGCCATTTTCATCCATAAAAATGCAAATTGCCGTGGACACCAAGCTCGGACGGTGAACCTCATCACACCACGTGGAAGCTCGCGACGAGGGGATTGCAGCGCCACCTGCCATGCATCGGGATGATGTGGCACGCGCCACCATAAGGTGGTTGTGTTGCTGGCGCGTGTCACATATATGCATGCCACAGAAATTCGACACGTGGCCCATTCAGATGGTGCCACATGTCACGGACTAATCCTAACCGAACCCGACCCGGAAGACCCTACCCGTATAAGATTCGATCCTATCCGTTGACCTCCGGCCGACCCGTTGACTGACCCGAACCATTTCAAGACCTGATCTGGGTCGTCCACATTTGGAGACGTGGCGCGATCTCAACCGTCCACGCGTAGCGCTGAGCGGCGTCCAATCAGCGACACTGGCGCTAACCCGCTGACGTGGCATGATACGTCAGCTGACACGTCATCCTTACCACGTCAGCAAAAACTTTTTTTTGAAAAAAAATTATTTTCTCCAAAATAAAATTTCGGGCATTTTCCAACTCTTTGAAATTTAATTTATTTTCTCAAAATAAATTCTTTGTCTATTTGCAAACACTTTGAAAATTAATTTCTCTCTCTCCTTTTAATATTTTCTCGTTGGGTCTTCGTTGGGGCTTGCCGGGGGACCTGCAGGACTAATTAATTTTAGCTCCAAACGGGTCAATCTATTATCATCTCATGACAATAGTTGATTACCGTTTAACAATATTTAATTCCACTAAATAAATATTATTGCACTCTAAAATTGATTAAATTATTCACAAATTTCTCGATCTAGAATAATTTCTCATTTTACTCCTCCATGTGGATATCCATGAAAAATAAATCAATACTAATATCATTTATTTTGCACTTCTAATCTGAAATATCTTGATTCGCCTTAAGTCCAAATTCTCTGTATGTGAAACACATTCAACATACAACTCCGGTGGTGAACACACGAAGTACTTTGGCCAAAGTTTTAATTTAAACTTTTGCAAATCTATTTCAGGGATATCTTTAACCTTCCAGCAAGGTCACAGATTCCATGATCAATATTTTCCTTTAGCACATTTCATGCAATCACTGAACGTACAAAGTATTTTGGCCACCCGTTACCAAGACCTCACTTTTGAGTACATCACAGTGATTAACACTATATGCCTAAAGTTAAAATATTGCCAGGATTAAGAGTCCAATGCTTCCGAGATTTTAGTTCATTTTAGATAGTAGTATAAAATGAACAATCTCAGTGGTCCAATTCGATGTTTCCAATCTAATTGAAAATCATCAATGTGTTATAATCGGAAACTCCATTTCCCTATGACGAAAGACTAATCATCTTATATAACACATTATAGTCTTGATAAGAACATCTTCTCATCATTCCGACTAGAACTTTAATGACACGTGATTTTGGGTATTTAAAGTCTTTTCCTATGAAACACATTTCATATAAAAATACCATCACACGTCATTAATTATTAAATGTGTAAAATACTCATAACTTGCTTTAATTTCAGTTTTATTAATCCAAAAATTATTTACAATATAATTGGATTTTCAGGGCATTAATCCCAACAGTTTTCACATTCAATTTCATGTTATTTCCACAACTATATTTGTAGTATTTCTAGTTTTTCTAAAATAGTTTGTTGTGTTCTATCTTTTACATATAGGGCTGAATATAGTTAGGTATACATACAATGTCAGATAATTACATATATTTATTAAAATATTTTATTTGTGTTTGTACTACGTCACAATGTTAGTTCTCTACCTCTAACACTATTTGATATTCAATTTCATAGAGTCCCGAGTCAATTTTACATTCATTTTTCTAATATTAGTTAATATTATAAAGTGAGTTTAAGAATTATTGATTACAGATTTCTATTTCTTTACTCTGCTTCTTTGATACTTCCAGTTACCAATGCTTCAAAAAAATCTCACTTGACATATGCGATTCAAAGGAGTCTGATTTCAACATCCCAAGTGTTAGTAGGAATCAATCAAATGCCAGTTTGCATGAAACTTGTTTCGATACAGAGATAATTATTTTTATTTATTGTACTGATATATGGATCTGCTTCAGTTCAGCGACTGGTACTTCCTAAGGATTGTGAAGATTGCGAGATGTAAGCTTCAACAGAACAGTTCATGTGTGCTATCTTTTAAAATATTTATTTTTGCAGGGTGTTCCATTTGGTGAAATGTTGGAATCATTGGGATGAAAAATCTGATCAATGATGTTTTTCCATGTTAGCAGAAATCTTTCGCACCAAAGTCCTTAATGTGAACTTCGTTATGACTTACTTTTGTGCAAACAAGTGGATGACAAAGATAATTTAACAAGTGGATGACAAAGATAATTTATAATTCAGTCCTTCCAACCTTCTTTGGTAAAGTTCATATTTAATGCTCATTGTTTTTAATAATGAACAAAAAAAATTATTTTGACAAAAAAACATTCATTGTTACATAACTAGTTTTCTTGGTTTGTTATAGGTGGTAAAGGAAGATGATTGGCGACAAAGATCAAATTCTTTGAAGGTTACTATATTAGTCAGACATCAAAAAGAATGTAGAGTCCTATTTTTTGATTCCTCGATATATGTTAGCATAACTATCTTTTTTGGATTTTAATTTCATTATGTAAATCATATTTCTTTACGAATCGAGTAATAGAAAAGATGTTGGTGATTTGTATTTTGATATTATGATGCATGATTTATATAAATTGTAACCAGTTGTGGTATAGATTTATTCAATACAAAAGTAATAAATTAAATATATTTTCTACATACTTTGTATTATGACATAAGATAATGTCATAATATCTAACTATGGTGACACTAATTTGTGTCATATATTTTGGTAGTTTTGTAGTTGAAAAGAGATTTCGTGATATTTAAAAGTGTCTAAATATATACGTTATTGTAACGGTACAAAGTGTCTTATATTTGTGTTTATTGAGACACTGCAAAGTGTCACAATATCTTTTTGGGGCACCTTCCTACGTGACACAATAACTGAAGTGTCACGATATCCATTTGTTGTGACACTGTAATGCAAATTTTCTAGTAGTGCCTTGTGATAACCATATATAATTCTATCAAGGCAGTCATTCATCATTCCCAATCTTCCATTGCACGATTCCACCATTCGAATATTTCTAATAATCTCCATCCATGATTAGGAAGCCATAAGTTGAGGCTTATATTTAAGAATTTTCTCCCCCCTTAAATATTTTTTCTTTTGTATCTAGCTCCATATCGTCATCTCCTTGTTGAGCATTCCTCATTCCATTTTCCCAAGCATCACTATATTATTTTTTCGGTCTTCTCTAAGACGCAATTTACGTTCTCGCTTCTTTCTAGTCACCTTCTTCCATCCTATAAAATCAATTTATTTCTTTGGTATATCGGTCGCCCAAAGAAAGTCACAATTGAGTCGATCAAGTTTATCGTACACGTATTTGGAGAATCAATTCGTGTGCATCAGATAAATAGGGATCAAAGTGACAGACTAAATAAGTGTCATTCATCCAGGAGGGCTTGCCATTTTGGCTTTGCATCCCGATAGGCGCTTTTCTCGACGGTCTCTCAATCACCTTTGAGAAAACCTCATTATAGTTTTGACCAAAGCTCATCAGCACCCCAAGATAGTTCTCTAGGTTGTCTTTTCATGCCTAGAATTCTAATAACATGTTGCTTTAAATCATTAGGTACATAAGATACAAATAATATACATGATTTGTTGAAGTACAATTTGAGGTCTAACGCCCTGCAAAATACATCAACTACACTTCGAATGCACATCGTTCCATTTATGGCAGCCTTAACTCTCAATCTTATATCGTCCATAAAAAGCAAATGTGAGATATAAGAATTATATCTTAAAAAAAATAGATGCATTAATTATAAGGTACTACATACTGATTATAATCTCGTGGACTGCGAACTTAAATATAACATCACACCGATTCTTATCCTTCTATGGATCATATATTCATCTTTACCTTATAATGTGTTCATAATATGAAATTGAGGAATGATATTTACATTTTTCATTCATCATACAAGAATTATGTAAAATTTCCGTCCACATGGTTTATGCATCATGCTTTTTATAACTTACACATAAAGTTCAAGATTGTTATTTTAATCAGAACATTCGGCAGAGATAAATTGATGAAGCTGACTATGTATTGTAATTTTATATTTTGACCTTAAAATTATCAAAAGATGAGCATGTGACAACCACATCTTTTGAAACTGAGTTACATGAATATGTGCAACCACCTTTCTAAATATCTCCTCATTGAATACGTAATTGATCTTTTAAATCTTGTAACTTTTCTCGAAAAAGTAAATATCTTTTTCAAATCATGAACAATTATTGATACAATTAATGATCGATCAATACTTAAAATATAATAAGATCAATATAAACACATGCATTCTTATTCGTGCTAAACCCGAGTGACATCATAAAATTATATAAAAGAATTATTTGAATAATCCTTTAATTTTGATATGCGTGTGTATACATAATAAATCAAGTAATTATTTATTTTAGCTTATTGTCATTTATCACTTTTTATTTCTCCTCTTTACATTTTGTGTTGTATTTTATTTTCTATGTATAATGTACGTCTTTCTATTCAAATATGTTTATGTAGTTATAAATACACACTTATATCTTATAATATAAATTACAATTAATATATTAATTTAAAAAAGAGACTTTATTATAATATTCTGTGTTTTACACCACGAGTTCTATTTCAAATTAATAAGTACTTTTTTAATGTATTTAAATTAATATTTTATAATATGTAATTACGAAATTATCCCGAACTAATTATTATTGACATAATTATTATGTGGGTATTTTAGGCGATCAACATTTTGTAAGAAATATTGGTGCTTCTATAAAATAGATAGATATACGAAACTTATTTTTTATATTTGTTGGTTTGGGATAGGATCATTTTTAAAAAAAATTTATTATATATATATTTTTTGTAAAACAACGAATTGCAAAGGAGAGAGTGTGAAACATGAGGACTTCGTAGTGGGTCGCTCTAACACGCTTATTTTTTGAATTATGATAAAATCTGGTGCATTAGTGATAGTATAATCGCACCCAAATAAGATATCAATTATCGAACATTAGTTTGCGACAAAAATATTTACTGAATTGCCAAAAAATCCAGCCAACGAGAAATATGAAATCCATCACTTGTTTTCTATAACGAGTTTTATAATAGATTGAAAATATTTATGATGGGAGTCGAAGGAAAATGTTTTAATGTTGAGTTAAACATGGTATATATGAAAATTTAGGAGAAAAAAAATTTGTCATCTGAACTTTACGCATTTTTTGCAATTTACCATCTCAACAAACTTTCATTGCAAATCTCATTCAGTCTTTGCATTTGTAAAAAACCTTTATCTAAATTTTTTTTTGTTAATTTTGATGAAAATACAACTGACTTGTATGTTTTATAAATATGCTACATGACAAGTTTTTTCGCCAAAACCACAAAAAATAAACTTTTAATGGCGGTTTGTTACAAATGCAAAGGTTGGGCGGCGGTTTGCAATAAAAATTTATTGTGTGAATATTAATAGTAAAAATGCCCAAAGTTCAGATGACAAAAAAATCTTTTTTCCCGCAAATTTATTTACTAATTACGGTTGAATAATGATCAATAAATTGATATTATTGATATTTCTTCACGTGTATAACACGTACGACTGCTACAATCATTCAAAAAAAGTTAGGCAGTGACACAATAAAAGAAATGAATTGATTCATCATATATTGGTTAGTACTTGGTACTTTTCTTATCCAGATAATAAATAATAAATATCAAATAGTAAAACCTCGTTATATATATATATACCATTGGAATAATTATGACGGATGTGATAGTAATATATTTGTAAAGAAGAAAAAACACCCATTAACTCAAAAGGCCACTATATTTAATTTCTTTGAATAATGTCTCAAGGTAATTGATCGAGAAGAAAGTTTTTGACATGATAGAAAGTATGCTAAAAAATATGGAAGAATATACCTCACGATTTAAATTTCTTCTTTTTTCTTATTGATATTATTTAATCTATTGTGGAAGTAGGCATAAGTATATTTATGGAAATTAAAGATTTATTCCGAGGAATGTTAAATTCTCTTGGAATAGAATAAATTCATAAAATAATATAATTAAAATCAATAAAATGAGAATTATTCGGTTATTTTTGTTCAAACATTGATTATATACACCAAAATAGTACATGGTTGTATTATATATCATATATGCAATCAAGAATCGTCAAAATAATAATAATAATAATCAAGAATTGTATATTAAATTATGTAATACGAATTTTACATCAATGTTGATTTTGTATGCATGTGACGTTTTTTATGTTTACTTTAGAAATATAACTGAATTTATTCCGCGTTCATGGCCATCGCCAACAATTCAATACTGTTATTAATGTCATGACTCCTCTCGTACGTTTATGCGATTCCCGTCACTAATGGATGATGAACTAAGAGATCTAAGAATTAGGAAAAACTAAATCGGCATTTTGGTTCAATGTCAAAACAAAACTCAGGTATGAAAATTTTCGCTCTACCACATGAGAGTTAACCGTCAGAAACATAAACTTAATTGTTGCGCAAAAGAAATTACAAGGTATTACTTCTCGCTTAAGGCATACCCTCGTTTGATATTTCTGATTTAACAAAACGTTTTGTATTCGAGTCTTTAATACAAAGAAGAAATTTACGTCTTAACGATCCCAACCGAATCAAACACATAGTACACTGGTTTTATTCATCCACCAAACAATCGAAGGCAACATTGAACAACAAAAGGGGTTCGGTTGTTAATTGGTACTCCAGTTTCAATGGTCAGCTGTGGCAATGCTCCTTTTCCTGTAATTATTTCTCCAATTATTGATAAAGCAATTCCCAGGTGAGCTAATCTTCCTGCAAATAGCTCGTCAATACGAACAACGAATTTGTACAACAATAATTTCGACGCAATATTCACTTGATTTCGCCCAAAAATGACCTGATCGAGTATGCAAATGCATAGATGAAAAGGTTACAGGGCAAAATTACATAAATACAAAGGTCTTAGGATAATGTATAGACTATCTAAAGGTTAGTGATTTTCCGTGATTAACTTCATAATAAGAATTGATGAAAAATAATTACAACGAAAATATTCACTTAATTTCATTGGAAAATAGTTCCAAGATGCAGACAGACGAATAAAAAGGTTACATGACAAAATTAAATAGATACATATATAGGTGGCAAGGATAATGTGGGAGACTACCTAACGATCGAAAAATTGTGATTCACTTGATTTCGTTAAAAAATACACCACAGAATATAGACAGTTGTATGCAAAGATTACAAGATAAAATTACATACATACGAAGGTCGTAGGAATAATGTGGAGTCTACCCAAACATTAAGGATATATTTTGGGTGATTAATAACCCTAATCAATCCTAGAGTATGTTGAATATTGAAAAGATGTCGAGCCAAGATTTGGATGTTTACCAGAAAAACACAGCATTTAAGCCAAAACGTTGTTCTCGTGAAGTACGACTAAAAGTATTTTGACTAAAAGGGTGGGTTTCATTGTCAAATGCTATGAATTATAATTCCAACATGTGAAGAATTCATCGTTTTTGTCGAATTTTCCTAGAATAGGGGCTCTCAAACCGACTTGGAAAATTCGATTTTAGCCTACCATTTCAATTATTTTGTCGTCCAAATTGAACTAATTATATAAAAGTGCCCAAAAAAACAAATCTAAATGTGATCTTGTACTTTGCACTAAAAAGATTGTTGTATTTGACTTTGAATTATAAAAGATTCATTCATAGAGACCCCTTGAAAAAGATCATATGTATCTATCCACAAGAAAAAGTTATAAAAATGAATAAGTAATCTTCATTTTGATGTAGTAATCTAAATAACTTATTGTTATATCCCAAAATCTTGTATTTTCTTAAAAAATGATAAGTTTTTTTATTCCTTTAAAAATAAACGGGACTATAAAAAAAAAATAATGTGAAATTACCTCATTCTCTGAATCCGAGGGCAGCTCTAAGCTCTTTTCTGGGGATATAGCCGTCTTTTCAAGTCTGGTAGGTTCGTCGACGAATCTTCAACGATCACCCAAAGCTTCGATGGCTCCGAGTAAGCTAAAAAATATGAAAAGTAGAAGAAGAGGCTCTGCTTCATAGATCGGAAGAATTCCCTTTCAGTCATTGCTTCTCCTAGAGTCCTAGCAGTACTGATGCATGCCTGCAATCACAAGTTCTTGAATTAACTAATTTCACCTTTTTATGCCAAAAACAAACTAATTATAATAAAGAAAGAAAAAAAGCAAAAAAATATATAGTTTATCAATGACAGAATCACAAATTTAAATTTGATTTGATGAAATTAAGTTTTAAGGAAAAATATATGGTTTGATTTAATTCGGCGCAAAGCAATAATATATTATTCAATATAATTTTTTTCTTTTATAATATCATTTATTTAGGTTCGAAACAGACCGTCATCACGTACGTCGGTTAGGTATTAAAACACTCAAATACAAAACTTTTTGATCAAAATCAGTATAATACCAAACGATTAACTACACGGATTCATGATACAGTCCAATATAATTAAGTTAAACCAATTATATATATTGACGTTGATTTTTTTGGTACATCAGCACACCCCGCCCTACAATATCATCCTAGGTTGAGTGTTCTAGAACGCCGAATCTGCCTCCATCTCGTGGCCCAGTCTCGCCACCTTATCAGCAAGTTCATTACCTTCCCTAAACACATGAACCAGTCGACTATCCCAAGGCTTCGAAATCAATAAACGACACTCTTCAATAATGTGTCCCAGAGGGTGCTCTTCAGTAGCAGCAGTCTTGATGAGTTGAATTGTCGTCGCTGAATCACTCTCTGCTTCAATGCGTTCATATCTTCTTTCCCATGCCAAATGGAGTCCTTCCCTTATACCCAATAACCCCGCTGTCAAAATGTCCACCGATCCCAGTTTGATCGCGAATCCAAAGATCCAGTCACCCTCATGATTCCTGAGGACCCCTCCAGCGGATGCCATACCATTCGCAGCGTAAAAACTCCCGTCGGTATTGAGCTTCTGGAGCGACATGATGCCAACCATTAAACATTTCATATTGCTTATCATGACGTTCAAAGGCTCCTTCTTCTGCTGATACTCCCATTTGTTCCGGAGTTTCCAAAGACACCACAGTCCCGCCACAAACGTGGTCGCCCAGGAGCACTTCGGGATCAAGTCATCGTTCAGTCCTAACTTTCAGCCATCTCCCAGCCAATTCTCAAGTGAAGGCCATCAAAGATTCCCCACGAATTAAGTGGAAGCACCCGTCTCCAGAGAATTCTAGCACTCGAGCATTCTTTAAATATATGCAACGCATCCTCTCTCGCAGCTCCGCATCGTTTGCAGCTACCATCTTCAGCTATGTGACTGTCAAGTCGTAGAGCATTGCACATGAGACTGTTGTGATTAAGTTGCCAAAGAAAGCACTTAAGTTTTGGTGGCAGTTTACTCTTCCAAATCAACCTCCAAGATGTGTCGGGATTCTTAAGAGGGCTACAAAGACAATCATATGCACTCTTGCAAATGAAAATCCCTTTCGAGTTACCTCCCCAGATGCAAATATCTTTCAAGCCTGCTAGCCTCGGTAAAGGAAATCCCGTGGAAAGTTCTTTATGTGCTCGGGAATCTCCGTTTGCAGTGCGTCCCAGTTCCAGCCCCCATGCACATTCATAATGTCACTTACTTGTAGGCCCTCATCCGCCTCATGCACCTCCCCATACAACATATCACGCAATTGTGGTGCGCCCATCCCACATCGGTTGTTGAGGAGAACGAAGTCCTCCTTATAAGAGGGATGGATACCTCACCCTGTGGACGCGTTCTGCGCTACGGCTGGTTCTCCAATGGGCGCAGGAACAAACCCGTGAGACCGTTCCCTCTTAAAGGGGCGTGCAAAGCGGACAATATTCACAGGAGGGTTTCGTGCTGTTACAGCAACACTCCTTTACGCAGCCAATTATCATCCCAAAGGCTAATATCCTTCCCATTTCCCACCTTCCAGTGAACAAACTCTCCAACATTCTTGATGCTTTTCGTAATACCCTTCCATGCTCTCGAAGAATTGTTCTTAGCTATGTGATCTAACACCTCTTCACCCTTAAGGTATTTAGCCCGAAACGTGTTTGCCCATATCGACTCTTTTTCTTTGAGCACGGCCCACCCCGTCTTAGCTAATATCGCAATGTTAGTCTTGCTCGATTCACGAATGTCGAGACCACCATCTTCCTTTCTTCTAATAACTTTAGCCCATCCAACTAAGTGAGCCCTCCGTTTGTTGATATCAGTGGACCAGAGGAATTTATAATTCAATTGATCCAACTTATCATATGTTTTTTCCGAAAACCACTCTGTGTGCATTTGATATACCGGGATCGAAGAGGTAACTGATTGAATCAAGGTAAGACGACCAGCGATGTTTAGGTTTTTAGCTTTCCATCCAGAGAGACGCTTCTAGACACGTTCAATGATTAGGTCATGTGATCGGTTAGAGGGCGTTCCATTACCGAAAACCCACTCCAAGATAGCGTCCAATGTTCGTCGTTTCATTAATTCCCAGAATGTGACTGATATCCTCACGATCACTGGTAGTTGCCAGCGCGAACCAAAGCTTACTTTTCCCCAGACTAATACGCAAGCCCGAGGCACTGCAGAAGTGGGTTAACACCTTCTTAATGACCTGAGCGTTCTCCTTTGAAGCAATGGCTATGAGAATAATATCATCCGCGAAAAGTGGGTTAACACCTTCTTAATGACCTGATCCATTTCTGTAAACTTTCATCGGATTCCACCTCTTCGAAGCGACGACTTCTTCGATCATGTAACTCAGTCGTTCCATGCAGATAACGAAAAGATAGGGAGATAAAGGGTCTCCCTGACACAAGCCACACGTAGGGCTGATCTCCTCTGTTGGCTCACCATTCCAAAGGATGCGAGGCTTCACCACCTTGACCGCATTCATAATGAGGAGATAACCTTGGTAGGAAACTTGAAAAGATGAAGTGTTTATTCTAAAAAGCGTCAATCGACTTTGTCATAAGCCTTCTCCAAATCCAATTTCAAGATCATACTCCCACGTTTGTTGCGAGAAGTATGCATGGAGTAAACAAGTTCTTTCAGGACCAAGATATTGTAATGCGTGCTCCGCTTCATAATAAAGGAAGATTGGCACGGTCCCACAATATCCGAGATGTAGGGCTTAATTCTTTTCACCAATAACTTCGTAAGGATCTTGAGCTGAACATTCAAAAACTCTATGGGACGTAATTCACTAGCATTCATTGGATGATCTTGTGTAGAAATCAAGCAGATATGAGCCTCCCCCATCTCCAGCGGGATAGCTCCCACTTCGAAACAATCACTCAATATTTAGTCACATTTTTCCAATAATCTCCCAATATTTTTGGAAGAAGAGGACTTGAAATCCATCCGGCCCAGGGGCCTTCTACGCACTCATAGAATGTACGACTTAGCGAACTTCATCAAACGCGATTGCCTTTTTAGTGGCTGCAGGGGACTGGTCCGTAAGTTTACGCTGGAGCTGACTCTCTTGCAAAACAAATTCCCTCTCGTTGATGGTGGGTGCCAAGAGCTGATGGAAAAAGTTGTGAACATGGGCCTTCAGCGTGTCTGTATCATTGCACCATTGGCCATCAATTTTTAGCATGTCGATTTTGTTACGTTTCCGCCGAGTCAGAGTGGAAAGATGGAAAAATTGTGTGTTTCGATCTCCCAATTTCATCCAATTAACCCTTGATTTTTGATACCAGTGTGCCTCCTCTTGCTTCAAGACCAAATTATACTCCCCAACTAGTTATGTCTCTAACTTCTTAAGAAACTCATCATCTCTGTGATACAGAGCTTTTTGCAGCCCTGTTATTCGAGCAAACAACAACCTTTTCCGACGAAAGATGTTGCCAAAAGTGTTTTGATTCCATTCTGACAGCCCCTCTTGGACCACCTGGAGCGCCGATCCTGTAGGATCCTATGGCTTCCAGAGTTAAGCGATCAAATCCCGAAAGCCCGGGTGCTCCGTCCAAACAGCCTCAAACCTGAAAGAAAAGCATCTTCTCGAGCGAGCAGTCTCATTAGTATCCGTAAGAATGGGATGATGATCCGAGTAAGTACGAGGAAGAACCCTAGTGATGCTATCCGGAAATCTCTCGGTCCACCCCATGTTAGATAAAACACAGTCAGGTCGCTCATGTACTTTGCGCCCACTCGTGACTGTACCCAACCAAGTAAAGTGCGGCCCCTTAGAATCGGTATCCATGAGATTACAATTCTCCATCGCAACAATAAATTTCTGACATTTGCTCCACGAGACCGAATTGCCACCTCGTTTCTCACTAGGTCCCATAATGTCATTAAAATCTCTGGTAAGCATCCACGCCCGATTCATGGTGGTGCTAATACGACGTAAATATTTCCACATCTCTTCTCATTTTCATGGTGCTGGGCTGCCATATACGCACATGGATCATTTGATTGGTAACTTCCAAAATTTGAACATGTATGTGCCCTGTATTCCACAACATCCAAATTCCCCCTCCTGACCCTCGATCGAAGCTCTACAAACATTAGTGAAGCCGAGACTATTAAAGATTGCTTCGGCCCTGACTTCCGTGACTCTAGTCTCGAGCAGAAAAATAACATCCGGAGTGTATTCTCGGAGCATATCATCCAAAGTAATTCTAAACGCTTCATTACCCGTCCCATTACAATTCCATGAAAGTATCTTCATTGGTTCACTTCTGATGGATTGTCTAGTTATGGGGTTCTCATCGCCGATGGAATACCCCTTGGATCACCTGCGTTACCAACGCTTGCATCAATCTGCATTGTCGATTCATCTCGCCATCCAGAACTTCCACGTCCATCCGTCCAACCATCCCCTGGTTCAAAAGTGGCGTTAGAGTCATTCTCACGTCCGTTTGTCTCCATACCGGACTCAAGTGGGTTATGCGTAAAAAAGGCCGACTCATGTTGAACAGGGAGTACATGTTTGGTTCCGTCACGAACTCCTCCGAAATTTTGAAGTTCTCCCATCCCTCGGCCATTCCCCCATCTCTTCTATGTCTGGGATCAGAATTATACAGCGCTCTCTCTCTCTCTCGTCGGAGTTTGCTTATTGCCTTGGTTAAGTTGATGGTTGAAGTTTGCAAGGGGTTGCTTATAGTCCTCGTTAGTTTCTGTAGTTAGGGTTTTCTTGACACTTTGATCATTACGACCACTTCCGACTTTTTCTGGTCCAAGTTCTATTGTAATGGGCCGGGCCATGGTTAGAGTCCACGTCCCTTGAATGATATCGCTGGGATTCCTTTCCTTCCATACTTTCTACCATATCTTTCTCTTGATTTGTTTTTATTCCTTCCGTATCATCCGCCTCAAACGGTTCGACCGTTCCCTCCATCAGCGAGTTGGAAAAGATATCATAGCGATTTGCATGCTGTAAATTCGGAGTGTTATTACGTTGTCGGTCGTTACCGCCGTCTGCTATGTGATCTCGCCGGACGAACGTGCCATATCTTCTATTTCTACCGGTCATCTTCCAAGGGCCGTATTTCGGTTTCTTATTCGATTCATTCAGACTTTCCGTGGGAACTCTTCTGGTCTGCTCCTCCGATTGCGTCGTCTCTGGAACCGGCTTGTTGGGACAGCTTCCTATTCTATGACCAACCCTCCTGCAATGGAAGCAAATGGAAGACAAGTTTTCGTACTCAATCGTTAAAAGATCTCCCTCCACGTCAACCCCACTCCGGAGTGGTTGTTTGAGATCGAGTTCCACACAAACCTTCGTGAATTTGCCTTTCTCACCGAAATAGGTGTTCTTATCAATCTTCACCGGTATTCCTATGTCCGATGCAATCCCATAAAGGATAGTTTCCTTGTAGTATTTCGTAGCCAAACCCTGGATTCGTACCCACGAAATGGCCGTCGTAATGCGATCCTTAGCAGCCTGAAACTGTGGCTTCCACTTCCGCGCGACAAGATAATTGCCATTGATAACCCAAGGAACTTTTGTGAGGATAGTGACCGCTTTATCTCTATCATGGACCTTCAGCGTATAGCAGCCATATCCAAGATCAATTAGATCATATTCCCCTTGCAATTGCCATAAACGGTCGATTCTCCCGGAGAAAAGATTGGCATCCATGCTCCTCCCCAGGATTCTGAGGATGATTGCATCTTTCCAGGGTGAACGGATTTCTTCCCTATAGTCCTCCGAAAAAGTGATTTTCGGATAAGGGTAATCCTCAGTCGGCTGGTCTATCTTCAATCTACTCAGATCTGTGAGATTCTCCGTTTTGAATTTCAAGTATTCCTCTGTCTTGTTGCCCACAAGTTCTTCCAAATAAGATTTCTTAGGCGGTGATTCATATTCTTCCGACGACACGTCTTGTAATTCAGCATCCTCAACCGGCTCCAAGGGTTCAACGTCGGTGGTTTTGATCTTTTTCGTGCTTCTTCTCAGGCGGTCGTGTTCCTCTCTAGAGAGAGGCGGGAAGCTCTCTCTCGAGTTCTCCATGTTTTTTCAATTATTTATGTACATATATTGACGTTGATGACTAATGTTGCATGCTTGTCATGACCTTTTATCAATGACTACAATTTTATAATAAGTAACATATTGTAGAAATATGTTATATGGTCACCTTTGGTGGCATAGCTAGTTCGAGAATTAAATTAAATTAGACGATAATAATTTGTTAGAGAGATAGCCTTTTTGGTACAAGAAAAAGGAATTCCCACATGGTAAATATGTATGGAAATATATTAAAAATTGCGGCGCCCAACATTTTTGGCAATTTGGTAATAATGAATTAAAATGTCAACTAATATCAATGTTATGCTAATTTCAAATTTGAATACGTACAAACTTCATTGCAACTTTTCAAAATTGTTAATCATTAAATAATGTGTAGACCTTATATTTTTATAGTGGTCCACTTAAATTAACATTCATAATTGTAACTCCTAGTGCTCAATTGTTCAGGTAATTTTCATGTTTACGGACTTAATTCAATTATATCAGTATAAAAGTAAATGAGGATTTTTTATTTTTTGTGATTAATATAAATAAAAAAATAGTAAATAATTAGATCATATATTTATGATATATTAATTATCATAAAATCGGTTGAGTTTGAAATATATTTTTTTGTCCCAAAAAGTCACTTTTGAGAAAAGAAAATTGAAGGTGTAATTATTGGCTAATGACTAATTTACTTTATATTTGATAGGATTGTAATACAGTTCACCCCACTTAATTATAGATTATGAGTCATCTCTTCTCTTTGTTTTGGTTTTCAACGACATCCAGATCTCGTTCGATATCTGGATCTCTTTGAATTCTCATCTATGTTGTTTGCAGTTTATTTTTCTTTATTTGATTGTTCCTCTCGTATGAGAGTAGATTTTCTCTCGTA
>JBBMKE010080940.1:0-17377 GCA_037834125.1 Lippia alba | reverse complement strand
CGTAAATATATCTAAAAGTGGGGTACTGGTTGTAATTACCCCATCTAATTTGGGGGTCAAGTGTAATTAACCCTAATAATAATAATAATAATAATAATAATAGATTGGTTTATAACTATACCAAACTTGGGTTTGTGAAAACATATATTCACAAAAGCTTGTGGACTAAATGATCGTAGGGGACCATCAAATAGTGTATTTTAATGTTTGAAGTTTTAATAAAGATCAACATGACTTTAAACTCCATCGATCAAGTGATAACTGAAGATAGTGTCCATCCACTTCAGTTCCTTTCCATATTAGTTAGCTTTGGGAGTAAGAGATCTAAGACAGCTGCATTTCGCATTTTAGGAGGGTCAAAAAGCAGAATAAGGTTAGAAAGCAAATCTGCTAGCAAGTCTGGTTAGATAGTTGGGATGAAATAAGTAGAGGACTACGGAAAGGGATATTCGACAAAGGCTCTCAGTCCACCAACTAATCAACTGTAAACTAATTCTGAGACTTCAGAACGAAAAATGAGGCTTGTCTTTAAACAGCTGGTGAGAAAGCTGATTCCGTCGGCGAAGAGAAAAGATTTGATTTAGGCAGGAAGGCCCATAGCGATAATGATTGGGGTTTGCATATAGGCTATTACATTTCCCTCTTTCTTTCCCTTGGGCTTGTTAGAGTTTATGTAGTATGCTATGGTTCTTTAATTGACGAATTGGTACATGGGAGCCGAACACTCTTGTGATTGGCCGAATATGATTGGAATGCAATAAAGGTCCAAGTTATGTGAATAACGACTTGTCCGGGTACTTTTGACAATTTTGAAATATGAACTAATTTGATTTGTGAACACATAATTTCCTAATTAAACACAAGCTTGTGGACTAAATAATCATACGAGAGCATCAAGTGGTTTATATAAATAAATATGTATAAATATATACGCAGTTAAACCCAACAATAATTGGTCCAAGCGGTAAATGGATTCATTCCTAAGGACGAGGTTCCCAGTTCTTGGGCATATATATTTAACATATATATAAGCGCGCTAAGTCCAATTTGAGTCAAGACCGAGCTCACAATTTTTTATTTCATCACGGCAGCATCTGAACCCGACCTATTAATTAATTAATTTCTTCCTTCTTTTGTTTTCTTGTCAGACATTTCTTCCTTCTTTGTCGTCTTCAATTCTTCAGCGAAGAAATTTTTTCTCGCTTCCGTCTCCGTAGGCCGTCACCAACGTCGCCTACACTGACTGAACGGTGGATCTCTGCCCTTGAGTGTGGGTGACATCAGATTTTTGACAAAGTAAGTTCTTTAGACGTGCTCTTCACCCAGGCTTGCATACATGGAATATTTCTTAGCGAATTCACATCCATTTGCAGAAATTTTCAGTTCTCGCTATAGCAGCCTCTCTTCACAAGTTTGGCAAGCATGGTATTTGAGTTGTAGTTGGAAATTTTTAATTGAGTTTATCGAGGTGTTGGGTTTCAATTTCAATTACTTTTTTCCTTTTTCTTTCTGTAGTCTTCTGAATTGGGCATTTAGTGATTGGTTTTTTAGTTTGGGCTCACATTCTAACGAATTATTAGTTGCATATTTCTAAAGTGAATATCAAGGTACTGTCGATGTTGATTAATTAGAGTGCTTTTTGCAGTGTCACAACTAAAGGTAGATAGTCTGCAGAAGCTGTGCACATCCTTAGAAGTTAGAACCGATCGTTTGCATATTGGTAAAGACTCAATTTTTCAATTTTGTTGTGGAAGCTTCAAATTTTTATTTGTGCATAAATATTATTAGTATTGTTCGTCATAACTCTATTGTAACACTTTATTTGTGCATAAATAAAAAAATCATCATATTCTTATAACACTCAAAACGAGTCAGTAGATTAAGAAAAAAAAAATTTCAACATTTTGCTAGGCTAAAAGATAAAAATAGAAAAAAAAATTCTAATTCAGACCTGACTTGGGAAATCTAATCAATTATAATAGTAAATGTATCACACTTAATATTTGATTCACTCTTTTTTTTTGGATATCTAGACTCTAATCTACGCGACTCGATTCAAGAAAATGATTCAAGAAAATGTAATTAATTGAAGGTTTGATCCGACTGTGGAGAATACTTATGCTCCACTGACAGATTGTCTCAAATTTATACCGTCATCGGTTTTTAGATATGTTTCGTCGAAATCCACCCAATTTAGCTACCACTTGGATCTACCGCTAAGATTTGTCACCACTCATCCAGATCTATTGTCATTCTCCCACATCTAGTGGGGTCTGTTGCAGCTAACTTTTTCTGGTGCATAGACAGTTTATGTCGTTGTTTCTTTCTTTTTTTAGTTATGTTTTCTTTCGTTTATTCCGTATGTAAGTTTTATCTCTTCCATATGGAACTTTTGTCCCTTCCCTATGGAAGTTTATTTATTTTCTTTAGGCTCGGTTTTATTTATTTCTATGATTCTAAGAGAAATTTTTTGGCCGAGTTATCTACTTTTGGTCAAGGTAAATATTTTTCTCAATTCAGAGAAAAAGTGACTGCGAAACATCACCCTAATCGGATTAAAATCAACTTGGAATGAACAACTTCAACTTCAAGGAGTCGAATCCTACTATTAGGGTTCGTTTTCCTTTTATTAGACGTGGTGCTATTATAATAACTCACAAATTTGTTTGAATTACGGCTTGGGTCTGCGTTAATTTTTCTGTTATTTCTCCTTGTATTTTTCTTATTGTTCTTAATATTACCCTTTGAGGGGCTTGAATTAAAAAAAAAACGTTTGATTCACTACTCCTCTTAAATTTTCCATCGACCACATAACATGTTTAAGACATTCGTCCCTCATTACATCTAAGGATGACAATGGGTCGGGTTCAATGAGTCCTTGGTCCCGGTAGACCCATGGGGAATCCGACTCAATAGGTCCTAGATCAGTCTGGGTCGAAAATAATGGACTCGTTAAGTTCTCGGTCCTTAACAATGTCGATCCAGAACCGTTGGACCTATTAAACCCGTGGGTCCATTTTTTGACCCATTAGATCAAGGTCCATGCCCATACCAGTTTTGGGCCTATTTATCCATTTTTTATCTGTTTATCATATTTTTTTATTCATTCGAGTCGTTTTTCACACATTTTGAATTCATTTGACCCATTTCTGTATCCGTTTTCAACATGTTTAACATATTTAGATATGTTCGTACCATTTTAAATTCATTGGACCTATTTTCGACAAAGAAAACTCGAACAATTTATTTGAATCCGTTTGATCCATTTTTCACTCCTCTAATTAGTTTTGGATCCGTTTAACTCATTTTCGACAGGTTGACCAATTTTCGACTCAGTTAGCCTTTTTGGATCCACTGATCAATTTTTCACATGTCCGGCGTATTTGGGTCTTTGTTTGACCCATTTTGATAGGTGGACCTATTTTTATCCTATTTAACCTATTTGGATCCTTTTGACCCATCTTGGATTAGTTTGACTCATTTTCAATATGTTGATTCATTTTCGACCCGTTTAATCGAGTTGTATCCATTTGATTCATTTTCAATAGGTTGATCCATTTTTTCGCCATTTAACTGAACTGGATCATTTTGACTCATTTTTAAGTTGACCGACTTAACCCATTTTCGAGTTATCCGAGCGAAAAAAATCAAATCTATTGGGTGAGACCTGCAAAATAAGGAATAACACTCCATTGAATTAAACGGATAAAAATATATAATGTAATTTCAATAAGAATAGCGTAAATAACAAAGAAGAGAAATAAGGAAAGAATGAGAGAGAGTAGTGTGGATAATTGTTGATGAGAATAGTAGCACAAGAACTTGATAGTATGAGAGCTTGTAAGTGTAGAAATGTTGGGTTTTTTCTTAATTATTAATAAAGTCCATGATATTATTAAAAATTATTATGGCCAAACACGTAGATGCTGCCCATCAACAGATTGTTTGCCACAAGTTATTTTGACTCGAATACTCAAAAGAAGAGAGAAAAATGTGAGAGTGGATTTGCAGCGTAGGGAACTTGAGAGGAGAGAAAAATTATTCTAAATTCAAATGTCTCACGTAGAGATGGCAACGAGCCGAGTCGAGCCAAGACAAGCCTTGCCTTGCCATTTTTTAAAGGTTTGAGCTCGGGCTCGCAGAAAAATGGAGGGTTTCGAACCTGGTTCGTGAGCCAGCGAGCCAGGATTTTCTGGCTCGGGCTCGGCTCGAGGCCTGGCTCGCGAGGGCTCGGCTCGACTAGCTCGCGAACCAGGAGTCCTGTATAATGTTTATTCCAAAATCTAAACATTCATTCACTGATTCATTCCTGTATAATGTTTATTCCAAACATTCATTCACTGATCCATTTCAGCACTAAAATTCAAACATTCATTCACTGATTTCAGTCAATTAAACTTAAAAATACAAACCATACAGTGAATTACAATCCATACAAAATGCATCCAATTAAACATCCATAAAGAGCATCAACATTTTCTCAACTATACCATAAAAATGTAACAAGATTCATTCAAATAAAACATAGGAACAACGAACAACTCCTTCTTTGACATCTCTCATCATCTATCTCTCCTGCAAATCAGCAATCTATTCCTGCATAAACTAAATTAAAATCAAAGCTTAAATTATTACAATTTACAACAGTAGCTTTGGAATAACTGGACAAAAAAAACATATTACTTACTTAGTTAAAACAAAGCATAAATTGTTTTCATTGTTTACACTTTACAACAGTTGTAGCTTAACTAAAATTCCAACAGTAGCTTAATTGAATTACAGCAGTAGCTTAACTAAAATTCCAACAGTAGGTTGAATTGAAAACGTACCTCAGTCCTCAATTAATCATTTCTCAACTCCAATATTCGGTAACTCGATTTTTATTGCTCCTTCTTCTTGAAAATTTATAGAAGATATACTAATGTTAATAAATGTGGTAGAAAAAGATTTATAAAGTTTATTAAGAAATTAGTTACCTCGGTTTTACACTTCACACCGTAACGCTTTCTCAACCAATCCCCATTCCCCACCACACAACAACATTTCCACTGTCTTTGGAGCTCATCGTGCACGATATTCGACTACCGGTACTAAACGTAGCCTCGGAAGTCACGATAGTAACAGGCACGCCTAGAATATCCTTGGCCATAATGGATAATATTGGAAATTTGTATACATTTTGCCTCCACCATCCTAATGCATCGAATGCACTAGGGGCCAAACTCGGATCATACTCATGACATCTCTCTTCAAGGTAAACATCTAGCTCACTTTTTGTTGGTGTATCCGTCTTGGTGCTCCAAACCAAAGTACTAAACAAATTCCATCCACCAAATGTATTTGAAGAAGGTCTACTTTTCACACCACTTGCTTGATTCGATTCATGTTTTCTTTTATTTCCCGAATTTTCAGATTTCTTTGCATTTTCCACTCCACAATAGCTCGTGTAGAGCTTAGTTAGAGTTTCTTTGATGTCTTCACACCTCGCTCGAACCTCGTCCACGGGATAAAATTTAGGGAAAAAACTTCTAAAGTTTTAAACTTGCACCTTGGATCTATTATAGCTCCAATAGCCATTAACATATTAGTTTCGCCCCAATAGCCATCAACATATTAGTTTCACCCCAATATTTATCAAATTTTGATTTCATTTTAATAATCATAGCCCTCACAAAATCATCTTCATCAAATACTCCATTATCCAAAACACTTTTCACCATAAAAACTTCACGAATAGGTTTGAAGTTGGATAATCACTCCCGGAAATAATATGGGTGGCATCATAAAAAACTTTCAAGATTTTGATTACCTTTTCCATCTTCTTCCAACCCTTTTCTGTTGGGCAGCTCTTGTAAAATGATTCTCGAACTTGGAACCGTGGAAACATCTCTTTGAAATCATATGCACAAGCATCTCATATGTGGAATTCCATCGTGTTTTGCAATCATATTCGAGTTGCTTACTTGACAACTTCAACTGTCTGGCAACCTCCACAAATATTGCCACTCGTGCCTCTAATTTCCTAATGAAGTCGATGCTCTCACGAATTATTGATGTAATCTCTTTAATCTCTCCAAGACCGTCCTGTGCTATGAGATTCAAGATGTGTGCAGTACATCTCACATGAAACAATCTACCATCACAAATTTTGCTTGTTCTGTTAAAAGAATCCGTATAGTGGTAATTGCAACGTCGTTGGCACTTGCATTGTCAACCGACACGCTGCACGCTTTGTTGTCGATTTCCCACTCAGTTGCGCATTTAATCACCATGTCAACAATAGCTATGCCATTGTGAAGAGGCGGAATACGAACAAAGTTCAGCACATGCTTGTTCAAACGCCAATTACCATCAAGCCAATGCCCGGTTATTGTCATATACTCCAATTTTTTACTCTTGGACCTCTACAAATCGGTTGTTAAAGAGATTTTGTCAACCAACTTCAATGCTTGTTTAACCCCTTTTTGCTCAGCTTTACACACTTGAAAATAACTCTTCTTTGATGTGTTTCTCGTGAACCTAATGTCCTTATGTATGAAAGTTATGCATGAACGTAATGCTTACAACTTCACCCGAAGTTAAAGTTCGATCCATTAGGCGAACCATCAAGAGACCGACAGCATAAGGCTTATATACCGATGGTGATCGGAAGACATCTCTTCCATCGGAGGAAGAACCCAACTCCATGATTTCATGCATGACTCTTCTTTTGAAAGCTATTAAATCCATTTGGAAAAGTCCCCTGCCCCCGGACACCTTAGAATAGATTTGATTGGCGCGGGAGGAAGAAACCTAAGAGAAGACGCTTGTCTTGACTCTTCTGGGTGGTATTCATTCTCGTTCGATCAGCATGTTCATGTTTGAATAGTGGGTATGCCAGAACTGAAAGCAGGCTTTAGCTTTCACAAAGACTTGCCAGGGTAAGAAAGAAGGGGCCTAATTCTCTAGAGTATGGACTGATTGGATGGATACAGATATATAAAAAGTGTGAATAGTTAAAAGTTGAAATTTTATGAATTAAAATTTATTTTAATTCATAAAATACACCCACACATATACACACACCCTAATGATATTCAAACTCGTTGACAGATATTAATTAGTTACTTAAGGTTTAGTTGAATTATATTTGAGCAGACTGGCCTACCCAAAGCAAAAATCCAAAATCAATTAATCTCCCAAAACACCCAATTACTTGAAAAAAATGTATAACTGTACCCAGTCAATTTTCTTTTCTGCTTGGGAGTGTCATAGCACAAATCCTCCTCAGGGTCGTCCTTCATCAAAATTAAGGACAAACAGTAGCCAGCCACAACCGATAAAAGGGCAGAAATAGTAAAGGTAATCATAAGCAGGGTTTTCCTCTTCAAAGTTTGAACAAATACATTATAACTCCAGTTAAAGAGTGTACAAATGAGTGAATTCAAAGTCTGAACAAATACATTATAACGAGTGTATAAATGAATGAATGAATGAATGAATGTAAGTCAGTAATAATTAAATATCCCAAGATACTAAGATATTTACAAGGAATGAGAGATCCTTTGCTTCACAATGTTACACATCATTTTTTTTTCTTCCCTATCACTCAGTGATGGCAATATATAATTGGTTCGATTCAGCCAATGGTACACATTATGTATGTTAACACTTTTACATTCCAAAAAACAGGGAAAAGAAAATTGTTAAATTAGTTTTTTTTTCTTCTTCCAGCAATAAGGAGAGTGAATGCATTTCACTCGTATTACATGTGCAGACCAAAAAAAGAAAAAATTTCGAAGACAATTTCCTGCTTCACTTTTCTGATACACCATTAAAATTTTATCATGTGTCCGATTAAATTACAAATAGACAAACTAAATCACACAGAACTGTCCGATTAAATTACAAATAGACAAACTGAATCACACAAAACTTTTTCTATGGTTTAACGACAATTAACGTTGTTTTCTCCCTCAAAATTACTTATGGATTATTTTTTCTTTCAATTTTTTTTCTTCAATGATTTTCTAAAAAATCTAAATCATTTTTTCATCCAAAAAACATTGCTCTTCTTTCTCAATTCTTTTTCTTATTTTTATTTCTCAATTATTTTATTATTTCAATATAATTCACAACATAAAAATACTCTCTTTGGCAGAATTCGATAGCAAAGAATTCTCTTATTTCTCTTACTCTAAAACTGTTCATAATAAAATAAGAAGGCCTTAATATTTTTTGGTCCTTTTTAATAATAAAAAAGATAAAGTTGTTTGATACGTTGGGAAAATCGATCAATAATGTTGCGACCATATTATGAAGGTTGAAAGGTGATTGTGAAGTTATTTGCTTGTTTTTACAAAATATTTTTAAATCTTATTTTATAAATTATATGGTTCATTTTGGCATATTCTTTCAGGTCAGATTTTGTAAGGGCGGAAAAGTATGTGAAGATAAGTGAGTACCTTAGAAAAAATCACGAAATAACAAAGAGATTTGAAATCCTCAAAATGAAGTTGAGCTTCGTTAAGTTATGTATGGCATACTATGATTGAATGATACTATCAATTCTCAAAGAGCAAATCTCTACGTCACTAGAATAAATCTTGTGTCAAGAGTATTTTTGTGACATGGTCAGAAAATATGGTCGTTCTAGCCCTCATGCAATTTTGTAACAAATTCGACAATGGGCAAAAATGAAGAGCCTCGAAGTGCAATGCATACTTTAACTCCCAACATGGTGTGACAGAGCTTATCGAATTTGTTACATGAATTGCATGAGGGCTAGAACGACTCCAATAATCAGTACCATATTTTCCAATCATGTTATCCTAAGAAAGTAAGCTTCCACCGAAACTCAAGGATCCCGAGAGTTTTTTTATCCCTCTCACTCTTAGTTCTTTACATTTTCATAATGGTTTATGTGATCTGAGTGCAAGTGTAAGTTTGACTTCTTTATCTACTTGCTGAAAATTGGGATTACAAGAGCTAAAACTAACCAACATGACCTTACAACTTCCTGATAGATCAATGAAATATCCAATGGGAGTGCTAGAAAATGTATTGGTAAAGGTGAGAAAATGCTACATTCTGGTCGATTTTGTGGTTCTTGACATTGAGAATGATGAGAGCATATATCTCATTTTGGGAAGAGCATTCTTGGCTACCATTGGAACTTTGATAGATGTAAACAGCGGTCATCTCACATTCTAAATGGGAGAAGAGAAAGTTGAGTTCAACTTAGGGGTGTTCAATCGGCAATTAACCGAAAATTCGGTTATTCAATTCGGTTAACCGAATTTTCAATTATTGATTTTTGGTAAGCAATTACCGAACCGATCATCCTCGGTTTTGGTTCAGTAAAAATCGAAAATATCGGTTAATACCGTAAAAGCCAAAAAATATAAATAAAAAAAGAAGAATTTTGTGTTCTATTGTAATTAATCTGAAAAGTCTTATTTCTCTACAATCATCGTTCAAGTGAAACCAAGACTCAATAAACAAGATAGAAGAAGTACCTGGAAAAGCGTGAGTAAAGAAAAAATTAATATACTATGTAGCAAAAAGAATTTCCAATTACTTCCTTATTTATAGACAACAAGAGGGGAAGACAGCCAGAGAGTCTTCACTAGAAAAAGGAAACACCAGGTAAGCAGTGAGAAACGATGGTAGCTGGAGATTGTTTCTCACTGCGGATTTTGGTAGCCGGAACAAAAAACATGCGACTGTGAACTCTGCGGATTTTTGAGGCAGTGGTTCAAATTGCAAGATAACAAAGGGTAAAACAATAAAGAAATTGTGTGGACTTTGGATAATTTTAGTGGACTGGGCCACGGTAACTAATGAATAGGTCTAATAAATATGTATATAATAGAAAAAATGAATAATAAAAGGGTTGGAGTTCGGTTATAGGTAAAAAATCGAAAACCATTCGGTTTTTACTGAAACTGAATTTTCAAAAATTCAATAATCGAATTTTTTGTTCACCCCTAGTTCAACTTACTTAAGGCGATCAAGGGCCTAACAATTGAGCGGAGCAATATTTTCGAGTTGAAGTAAAGGAGGAATGCCCCATGTTTGACGTTCACAACAAAGATCCTATGAACTAGTTTACTTGGTTGGATCCTAATCCAACTAGATATGGTTATGAGTAGATTGATTTTGGGTTATTTAAATAGCCCTATGTTTACATGGACCGATAATTATTATGGTATTTTAGCTCAAGAATGCTTAATGTTTACTTGGACTAGATCAATCTAATTTTAATACAATACCATAAAATATTTGTTTGTCTGGCTCTCTTCCTCTCAGAAACAATAGCACTCTTATTTTCCCAAAAAAAAAAAACCATGGCTGTCTGACGCAAGCAATGAAACTCTCACTTCAAAACACATATTTTCAGTCCAAATGAAAAAAATCCTCATTGATACATACTAGGTTGAATTGTCAGTAATTGGATTTCAACTCCAAAATTGGGGGGAAAAAAAACTTGGTTGCAGGCCATCTTGCAAAGAATTCATTGAAATTCTCATTCCATAGCCAAGATGTATTGGTTGGTGAGTGTATTTACTGGTGGAGGTGGTGCGAATCTGTGGCGGTCGTGGCGGTTGCAATTTGGTGTGAATGCTGCGGTAATTTGGCGTGGTAATGGTGGTGGCGGGACGACTCGGAGGGGGCGGCAATTGGTGTGGTTGTAGTGGTGGTGGCAGTTTCGCTTAGCAGCGGCAACGCCGGCTATTTGGTGGTGTTGCTGGTGGAGGCGGCTGATGGTGGATGTGTTGCAGCAGAAATGAAAGTCCAAAGAACTGAAGAAGAAGAAGAAGAAGAAGAAGAAGAAGAAGAAGAAGAAGAAGAGATGTTCAGAGAAAAACAAGACAAAATTTTGATATTTTTGAATTAAGTTGAGGATATAAAAGTAATTTGAGTTTGCCCAATATCAATGGGTTATCTTGCAACTTGATTTTGGAGTTGCAAAATAGCATGGTCATCTCCATTTGACCTCTAGGACTTACGGGCTTCCACAAGGCCCACTCCCTATCCAAGTAAACACTAGAAATGAGTAGTTTAATGGCCTAACCCAGTCTAAAACCCCAGAGTAAACTATTTCTATGGAGCTCTGCCTTCAAGGAATGATGGCCGATGAAGAAGGAGATGAACTTATTGAGGAGCTGATTTCTTAATATGAAAGCTTTGGAAGTCACACATTTCGTTCCAGGAGGTACCATTTTGAGGAATTGGGGAGTGGTATAAACCCACTCTTCCCCTTTCTATTGTAAAAGCTCTGATTCTTGAATTGATACCCCTCCCTTCACATCTAAAGTAAGCATATTTTGGAAGGGATGTAAATAAGCCGAGCTAGCTCGCGAGCTCTACGAGTTGGCTCGGCCAAAGCTCGTGTTTGGATTCTATAATGGCGAGCCAAGCTCAAGCCACATTGTTCACAGCTCGTGGCTCGCGAACCTCACTATTATTTTATAAAATATATATACATTAATAATATATTATATAAATACACTGATACACTATTATTTATAATATAAATAAATAATATATTATATACATTAAACATATAACCTAACCCCATTAAGTTCTAACCCTATTTCTGCATTTCTTCAATCTTCAATTTTACATTCACGCCATTCAAAACCCATCTCAATATCCGTCTCCCCATCTTGCCGGCGACCGCCACGCTTCTCACCGGCGGCCTCGTACACCTAACCCCGTCCTTCCCTCTATTTGACGCAAAGCAGCGCAGCACCGTAATACCTCGCCAGATGCCACCATCTCGCGCCGCCTCCGACCACCACGGAACCATCTCGTCACTGTTTCGAAGATCCACTCGCCATATCCATCACCTGCAACACGAAGCTTCCACGGTCGTCTCCTCCACTATTATCTACAAATTTAAGTTAGAGATCTATAGAAGAATTGGTCAGATTTACAAATTTATGTTGAGATTATACAGAAATAGGTCAGATCTAGAAATTGATGTTTAGATCTGTAACTTTCTTTTTGTTATTTTTCAACAACTTGACAAAAGAAAAGTGATTTGGAGCGTTTGTGTTGTTTTTATGTGGGATGTGTATGGATAACTTTTTTCCGACATCAATATTGTTGTATATTTATGAAATTGATTGTATTGCTTCAAAGTTCAAACTGGTTTTTTGTTTTTGCTCCTATATTTGTGGGTTTCGTGTGTTGCCAAGAACTGGATTTTATTGCCTTTCTGCAAATTGTTGCAGTGCTCGCGAGCCTAGCTCGAACCTCGCGAGCTAGGCCCGAGCCACCCTTCAAAAGGCTCGCTGGCTTGGCTAGCGAGCCAGCAAAAAAGTCAAATCTCGGCTCGGCTTGTTTACATCCCTAAATTTTGGTGATAATAAGACTTTACCGGTCATTGTTTCATCAGATTTAAATGATATACATTTAGATGCTTTGTTGCGTGTGTTGAGGTTGCATGTGAAAACTTCAGGATGGTTAATTTCGGATATTAAGGGAATTAGTCTCTCAATTTTCATGCATAAAATTTTGATGAAGGATAATCATAAACCCTCAATAGAACGCCAAAGAAGGCTTAATCCTAATATGAAAGAAGTAGTGAGAGCCGAGATTCTTAAATTACTTGATGCGGATAAAATTTACCTGATTTCGGATAGTTCTTGGGTTAGCCCAGTGCAAGTTGTGCTGAAAAAGGGGGATGATGGTCATTCATAATGAAAATAATGAGCTGATACCCACACGTAAGGTAACGGGTTGGAGAGTGTGCATAGATTATTAAAAATTGAATACTGCAACCCGTAATGACAATTTTCCATTCCCTTTCATTGATCAAATCTTAGAGAGGTTAGCGTGTCATGAGTATTATTGCTTTATAGATGGCATTTCAGGGTATAATCAAATAGTCATTGCACCCGAGGACCAAAAAATACTTTCACTTACCCCTATGGCACTTTTGTTTTTAGGAGAATGTCTTTTGATCTTTGTATTTCACCAACAACTTTTCAACGACGCATGATGACAATTTTTTCGGATTTTATCGGAAGAAATATGAAAATCTTCATGGATGACTTTTTGGTGTTTGATTCTTCTTTTGATGCATTCCTTGTTAATCTTACTAATATGCCGAAACGTTGTAAAGAAACTAATTTGGTGCTTAATTGGGAGAAATGTCACTTCATGTTACGTGAAGGAATTGTGCTAGGCCTCCGAATTTCGGCTAAAGGAATTGAAGTGGCTAAAATTGAAGTGATTGCAAAACTCCCGCCTTCCACGAACATGAAGGGTGTTAAAAGCTTCTTGGGTCATGCCGGGTTTTATTGACAGTTCATTAAAGATTTTTCCAAAGTTTCTTCCCTTTGTGTGATTTACTTCAAAAAGATGTTGAGTTCAATTTTAATGACTCGTGTTTGATGGCTTTTGATAGGTTAAAGAAAGAGTTAACTTCGGCACTTATCATGATAGCACCATATTGGAGCCTCCCGTTCGAGCTCATGTGTGATGCAAGTGATCTTGTCATTGGTGTTATTTTAGACCAAAAAAGGAATTAACGGTTACGTTATTGCATACGCTAGCAAAACTCTAACGACGCACAGTTAAATTATACTACTATACAAGTTTCATTCTTATTTGATAGGTTCGAGGACGATGGTGTATACCGATCAGTCGATCATACGGCAAACAAGTATCTTCGATCAAAGAAAGACTCGAAATCAAGGGTAATTCGGTGGATTCTCCTTCTCTAAGAACGAATCCAATAAATACTCTTGACACAAGATCTACTCTACTGATGTAGACTTTTGCTCTTAGAGAATTGATAGTATCCGAAGAAGATAAATATAATATCAATTCATAAAATTCTATAGGCCAAAATATAAGACATTGAAATATAAGAAACATACCTTAACGAACCTCAACTTCTATTTGAGAATTTCAAATCTCTTTGTTATTTCGTGATCATTCCTAAGATATTCTCTTATGTCCACATACTTTTCCTCCCTGATAAAATCTGATATGAAAGAAAATGGAAACAAGCATATAATTTCACAATTACCTCATAATATGGTCGACAATATTATTGATCGACTTTTCGAACGTATCAAAAAACTTTCTCGCTTTCATTATTGAAAAGGACAAAAAAATATATATATTATTTTTAGGTCTTCTTCTTTTATCACTAACAATTTTATAGTAAGAGAAATAAGAGAATTCTTTCCTATTGAGAATTCCGGCCTATAAGCCTTTGTAATGTCATTTATGAGATTGCTTCCAAAGTTTTGGCTAATCGCATTAAGCCGATTCTCCACCTTTTAATTTCTCCGAGTCAATCAGCTTTTGTTTCCAATAGACTTATCACTGATAATATACTTGTTGCCTTTGAGATTAACCATTTCATTAAAAGGAAGAGCACAGGTAAAGAAGGGGTTTTCAATTTGAAACTCAATATGAGTAAGGCGTATGATCGCGTTGAATGGCGGTTTCTCGGACGTATGATGGTCAGGTTAGGTTTTCCTTTCTTTTTCATTGAGCATATCATATCTTGCATCAATTCGGTTACCTTTTCTTTTCTCTTGGATGGTTCGGAGTTTGGTCATGTGGTCCCGGAGAGGGGTATCCTGCAAGGGGATCGCCTCTCCCCTTATCTTTTCCTTTTCTGTGCAGAACTTTTCTCTGCGTTACTTCAGGAACAAGAAAAGTTGGGGAATATCAAAGATGTAGCTGTATGTAAAGGTGCCCCGAGAGTGTCCCACCTGTTATTTGCTGACAACACTATGATCTGTGGGCAGGCGACGGTGGAGGCGATGAATAGCATAAAAGAGGTGTTGGATATGTATGAAAGAATTTCGGGACAGGTGGTGAACGGTCAAAAATCATCTATGGTCTTTAGTAAGAACGTGGAATTGAATCGACAGATGGAGCTTTCAGAGGTTCTTGAGGTTAGAAGAGTGGAACGACTTGATCTCTACCTGGGGCTGCCATCAGTGGTTGGAAGATCAAAGAGGGAGGTTTTTCAATCCATTATTGACCGTGTTGGAAAAAAGGCGGAGAGGTATTCGGAGAAGTTACTTTCTAGAGTTGGGAAAGAGGTGTTGATTAAAGCGGTGCTCCAAGCAATTCCCACGTATACCATGAATTGCTTCTTACTCCCGGATGTTCTCTTAATGCAACTGGAATCTACCTTTTCCAATTTTTGGTGGAATAGTGGGAGTAATAGGAAGATCCATTGGCTGGCGTGGAATAAATTATGCAAGAGGAAGGAGATCGGCGGAGTGAGTTTTCGTTCGATGAAGATGTTTAACTTGGCGTTATTGGCAAAGCAGCTATGGAGAATTATCCGTAACCCTGACTCCCTTCTGAGTCGGATTCTTAAAGCAAGATATTTCCCACATTCGTAAATTTGGGAAGCTCCATTGGGACGTAGTCCCTCGTTTACATGTAGAAGCCTTCATGAGGCTCGTTTTCTCTTGGCAGTTGGTACGAGGTGGCGAATAGGTGACGGGAACAAAGTGCATGTTTGGTTAGATCGTTGGCTCCCCATGGGTCTAGATTTTCGACCAACATTTAGAGAAGGAGCGTTGCTGGCTCCGGAATGGGTGTCGGACTTGATAATTCTGGGGACGGGAAGGTGGAATGAGGAGCTGATTAATGAGTCTTTCCATGAAAGAGATGCCAAACTGATATTAGGGATACCGCTCGGAACAATGCAGGCCACGGATACTTTGATGTGGCATTATACTAAAAATGGGAAGTTCACGGTGAGAAGTGCTTATCATCTTGGTATGGAACGTCTGGGAATGAAAATGGGTTCGTCGGCGAGATTTGATAATCACGGTGTTTGGAGAAATTATGGAAGATTGATATTATGCCAAAAATCCGAAATTTCCTTTGGCGGTGTTGTCACGATATTATTCCAACGGGTAGAAGGCTGAGGAGACACGGGTGTGATTTGGACGAAAGGTGTGGAAAGTGTGGGGCGGAAGTGGAGACATTGCCTTATGTTTTATTTCATTGCCATTATGCTAGGCAAGTCTGGGCGTTAACCCACATTCATTACGCTGTTGTTGATAGACTTGCATTAGACTTCATGAATGGTTTAAAATACATATGTGATAATCTGGATACAGATGTGGTGAGGAAAGTGGCAGTGGGGTGCTGGAGTATTTGGTGGAGTAGAAATAAGTTAGTTATGGAAGGAGTCCAGTGGGATCCGGGAGAAACCATTGATGCTGCAATTTCTCATTTGGGAAGTGGTGATAGAGTGGATACTGGAGTCCCGGCGGTGGAAAACTCGAGTGGTGTGGTGAGATGGAATAAACTGAGTGATGGTTGGATTAAAATCAACTTCGACGGTGTTTTTAAAGAAGAGAATGCAATTGGGGTGGGTGTGGTAGCAAGGGATTCGAACGGCGATTGCGTGGGTTGGGAAATGGATCGAAGAGCTTATCTCACGGATCCCTTCGCTGCTGAATCATATGCAGCTCTATCAGCAGCAAGGATTGCAAGAGATTTTGGCTGGAATTCTGTTGTGATCGACGGAGACTGCAGCAATGTCGTTAAAGCGTTGCAATCAACCGATGAAGAGTTGTCACCTTTGGGTAATATTCATGCAGAGGCTAGATTTGTTCTTGCTAGTATTAGTAATGTTCGTTTTTCTTTAATTCATCGTGGTGCAAATATGATTGCCCACAAGCTTGCTCGTAATGCGGCTTCGGCATGCGTTGGTGGTTCTGATATTCCTTTGTTTGTTTCGGACTTGGTTGAGTTGGAGAAATAAATGTTTCCCCTCTCGGGATTTGGTCGTCAAAAAAAGAATTCTAGCAATGAGAGTATTTTTATGTTGTGAATTATGTTGAAATAATAAAATAATTGATAAATAAAAATAAAAAAAATAATTGAGAAGGAAGAGTAATGTTTTTTGGATGAAAAAATAATTTAGGTTTTCCCAGAGAATAATGGAATGAAAAAATTGAAAGAAAAAATAATTGATAAGTTATTTGGAAGGAGAAAACAATTATAGAAGAGTTTTGTATAATTCAATGTTTTATTTATAAGTTAATCGGACACTGATAAAATTTTAATTTTTATAAGTTAATCCGACACATGATAAAATTTTAAAATAGTGTAGCGGAAAAGTGAATCAGAGAAAATAACAGGATATCTGCTACGAAATTATATTGCTATTTCTGAAATTTATAAGAGTGCATCTCATAAGTGTTAGAAATCAATTTAAATTCACAATATATGGGCTTAGGTTAGAAAATGCTAATGGGCCAATTGTCATTCCGAAACGTGAAACCTAGTGTAATTGTGCCTACAGATTTCTAATGTCCTTACGAGCCAACTTTTTCTATACATGGACTGTAGCATAAGGCCTTGATTTTGAGCTTATATTACGAAATTTTAA
>JBBMKE010080416.1:0-17391 GCA_037834125.1 Lippia alba | reverse complement strand
ATTAAATAAGTCATGACCTTGATGTTGGATTCAGTAACCAAATTTATTAGTTAAAACAATTACTAATAACCAAACTCAAGTATTCGCTAACCCATCTGATTCTAATAGACCATAATTTAATGATTAATCATAACTTGAACTCCGTGACTAGTTTAGTAGTTCCGATTAAAAGGTTAAACTAGAAAACTAAAAAGAAGACGATCAACAATGTCGTTATATATTCAGATTAATAAATCCTAGTTTTAGTTATAATTTCTACTTACTGATGTCACAAGAGCTTAACCATTAGAAATTCAGAACCAAAAGGTCAAAACGAAATTTCTGGGTTTTGGGGTCGATGAACTATTGCCGGAAAGTTGCCAGAGTTTCAGTAAAAGTGTCAAACGACATACCACCAGATTTGTCTCGACAAGCCCGTAACTAGTTTTCAATTAATTTCACAAGAATATCGGTCATTGATGTTTAATTTCTCAAAATCCCATGTACCAAAACTCTAAAATCCTATAGTTTCTTAAATTTAAAGTTTGCAATCTGAGTCATCGCATTTTTCTTAGAATTGAATGCATAATGCGTTTTTCTAGGCTGAAACATACCTTAGTTGCTAAAGTTTTTATCCAACAATTTTCACCGAGAAACACCTCCACCGTGCGCCACTGTTTGTTCGTTGCCTTCCTCACCAGCAATCGTTTCGGACTAAACTAAGATTACCATTGGACTCACACTGGACCCATCCCAAACTGTTAGTTTTCCGATGAATATAGCCGGAAAACTCGCCGGAATACGTATTGAATGCGCATCAGTTTTGCTAGCCTTCAACGTCTACTCTCGATTTGCCGAAACTAAAAATCATTTACTCTATCGTGTTTGTCTCGTCGTTGTCTCGTCGATACGATGAAGATGGTATATAATTTTATAAAGATTCGGCTAAGAAATGAAGGAGATTGACTCGATCAAAGAAGAGGATATGTAAGTTTATATATATGCATATAGAGTTGTACATTCATACATATATATTGCAGCATTTTACGTGAAAAAAGAGTTTGAAGGAGTCATGAGTTCTTCCAATTCTTATCTTATTTATAGTTAACTTCTACCAATCAAATGCAACTTTTAGCCCAAGGTTTTTCAAAAAACCAACAGCAAACCATTGTTTTTAGCTAATGGATTTGAAGAAAACTAGCAATTGAACCATTGTTTGAAACTCATAGTTTTGAAGATTGATGGTTTCATGCCCACAACTTTATAATACCATCAAATTATTGTGCTCATAGTTTGAGCACTAAAACCACTTAAAATATTAAATATTTACACACTTATTTTTATATATAATATATGTAATTATGAATATGGAGATATTAATTAAACAGGGGTGTTACATATATAATATAATCTTATCATAATCATCATGATCAATATTTACAATAACAGTTTGCAGCACACCGGCCTCAAAATTTCATAACAATATGTACATCAAGTGTTTAAGTATACAATACTATGCATCACTACCAAAAATTGTGCGACCAATGCTAGACACAGACTAAAGACTCCAATTCCCGCCTAGAATGTACCTGAAAAGACTGAAATTGGTGGGGCGTCAGTCTATGCAAGACTGAGTGAGGGGTTATATAAATATAAGCGCACATACATGTAAGTCATAACCTCGGGTGAAGTTGTGAAAAAAACAATAATATAAGTTCAAGAAAATAATTGACTTTGCCCGAAATTACAACTATCAAGTTCATCAATTATTGTTGTTACAATCAATCAGTCCGTGGTCCGGTGAGTAGGGAAAATCTCCAACTAAACGCCCAGTAGTGAATGATACCAATGTTTCGTTTCAATATATAAGTGATCCTGCAATTCATACAATTTCATGAAACTTTTTTCCCCCAAATGATGGTTCGATTTGCAAGACCCAAACCATCCAACCATGGTGTACGTCGGGAACATGACTCCCACGTACAGGATTCCTCCCTTCACCAAACCTCCTGGTGAATTCAGGGTTCATCCCAATTGGTGAGAGTAGTATATGAGTTACCCATCAGTCCTTATTTTTTCAGTTGGCTCACACACTAACTCTCGGGCCCATAGTGCTTTACAGGGTTTACTCGCCAAATCATGAACATGAACAATATTCGAGAAAGATTCATTTTGCAATAATCGACATTTTTGGAAAACTAATAGATATACTATACATTTTTGGCCGAAGGGTTGTATCGGTTCTACGTATCTGGGAATAAACCTCACCTGGGTAGACAAATACCGATAATACAGCTCACGGAGCCTGCTCCTCGTCGACCGAAAGCTCTTCTGTGCAAGAAAGACAAGCATAAATGAGACATGACTCAATATACCAAATATCACAAACGGCAATATACGACAATATAATGTGAAATCGTGGATGCGGCATGCCCAATAATTGTAATATCGTGAAATGTGCATGCATGCTTGATTCACTTTGAGTTCATGTAAGAAAATGGCTAATTTGGGGAAAAACGTCAAAACACGACGAGACAACGAGGCATTTCCAAAATAGCATAACAAAAACTCGTTTTTACGTGAAATGTATCATATAGAATTGATTTAGGGTCAATTAGGGCATTGAAATAAAAATTAAAAATTAAAATTTTATACAGAAACTTTTGTTCTGTCAGCGGCATGGGAACGGCCGTTCTGGCCCTTAGTTCAAAAATGGGAACGACCGTTCCCAGCTACCCGAACTGGTAGTCCCGAACTTGGGAATGACCCTTCCCAGAAACGAACAGGGATGGGAAGGGTCGTTTCCGTTGTGCAGAAAGAACAGAAATGAAGCAGAACAGTGGAGTTCGCGGGAAATCACAAAACAACAATAACAATCAATCTTCAACACTCCAAATGCTTCAAAATCACACAAGAAGCATGCATATACACTTGATACTCAATAAAATGCATCATCAACCATCAAACCATGCTTTGATCAATATTTTTCCCAATTTTGAACTCATATATGATCATGATCATAACACCAAATAATTCAAGAATCAATCATGGAATTCAATCCCTTAGCTCTCAATCATGCTTCCAACAACAAGTTCTCAAGTTATCACTACCAAATTATAACCCTAGCTTCAACCATAGATTCATGAATTTGCAAATATATGATCATATACCTTGAAATGAAAGGAGAAGATGATGAAATGATGATTTCGTGATGCTTCTAACACCAAATTTCACTCAATATGCAATTGATAGATAAAACCCTTGTTCTTGATGATTCCACCGTAAGTGAGAGAGGGAAGAATTGTATGTATGTTTGAATGTGTGAGAAGCTACAAGCTTCTCTACATAAATGAAATGGATATATGCCAATTTTACAACCAAATCTCTCCACTTATAAGTATCGCACTCAAGTTCATATTTAATAAAATATGATCACTTATGCCTAAGAAACTTATGCAACTAGGTCCTCAAGATGTGAAAAATGATCATGTAAGGACATTCGAGCAATCAAGTCACGTTCGATAATTATTTCAAATGTTGATCAAATATAAAATGTACACATTTTCGAAAGTCTCAAATAATTTCACAAATTATAATTAAATCTAATGTATAAAAAATTTATGATTTACCAAGTTCGCAATTAAATTGATTAATTATTAATTCTCTCAAACACACACATGTCGCGTTTACCTGAAAATTTGGAATCTGCGGTGATAGGAATGCCACAAAGTAGTTTGGATGCAGATAGAGATCATGTGACGCCCCGAGGAGCGTCCCACAACTATCCCGCTCTATCGGGCTCAACTTGTACATAGTATGTAAGACCATTCACCCGTCAAGCTCGAAGAAAGCGGTGACAAACGGACTTCCTAGCTAGGCGGCACTAAAACTCACAACAAGAAAATTCAAATAACAAGAGCGGAAGCAACAACATCAAATCGATATCATGCAATTCAAAGTTATAATATTCCAACACATAGGTGACCGACACAGTCCAGCATCAAATTCCCAAGTGCGATAAAGTAAATCATCCTAATGACTGATATGGTCCAACTAGCAAAAGCATAACATAAACGTATCCATAACAATAACCAACAATACGAATACAAAAACTTAACAAAGTACGTGACAAACGTAGAGTACAAGCTAGACTACACAAAGACTCGAAAGAAGACCCCGCCTAGCAAGACTCCAAAAACAGCAACCTGCGGACACGAAAAGAAATGGAGATCAATTCAAAGAAATCGGTGATAGAGAGTATACATAATATGAGGGGGGTTCAAAGCAAAACCAACAACGATCGTTCATGCTCCGTACTTAGTTTCGATAAATCAAAGTTTGTTTGCCAAATTCGGGACCATGAACAAATCCACTAACAACAACCGGCTCGGCGAGATCGAGCACTCTCCAAACTCCTCAAACCAATAATGAAATCACATCAATCCATCATCACATCGGTGATGTCAAGGGTGCTCCCCCCCGAACATCCGAACAAAATGGAGAGAGAGGGTCCATGAAACCGTCCTCTCCCTTGAAAACCTTGACCCCGAAACCTCCTCAGAGTCTTAGTAGTCAAGTCCACTAAGGGGAATTCAAATGATGACACCCGTCGGCCCTTGCCTTCCCGGCATGCCACTCATTCTATCCCGCGCGCAAAGTCCACCAAACAAGCATCCTTATAAGGGATAAAATTCTTACCTCCCGCTAAAGTCCACCAAAGTTCCAAACCAAAGTTCCCAAAACATTTCGAGTATATATCCCATATAGTCAAGTGTTTGAGCACTTGCAAATCCGTTTTACAATAGACAAATATCATAGGGCGAGCTAAGCTCCCAGAACATGGCATAATAGGCCTAGATATACGTTTTCGAAAATGAGAATGAAACCAACAAATTGAAGGTCTTAGGTGTCCACAGTTTTGAAAACATTTTCAATAATATATCCTCACCTCAAATCAATCTCCAAGCGACACGAGCGAAGAACCTACTCATCCGAGGACGTACCACTAACAATACATCAAACCGACAAGGTAAGACACGACTCAAGACCAAATAAGACAACGCACGGCTTTGCAATGCATGGATATGCTCAAGTCAGGTCACATGATGCATAAGAAGTGTAAAGGAAACATATAAAACACAATTAATTCAAGCATCAAGTCAACAAAGTGCCTTAAAACTAAAAATGAAGCTCATACGTAAATAAAATGCGAATTAAAGCGATTCGAAGCTCGGGGCACACTCCTGGGGATGTAAGAAGTGTGTAGAAACCAAAAATGAAGTGAAAAGATCGAGGAATCAAAAGGGCGAAAAAAGGAACAATAGCTTTTCAAACGGGCGTTTGGCCCTGAAGTTCAATTCCCAACCGGGCGTTTGGGTCTAGGCATTTTCGGATTTCTATGTCTGTGAAACGTGCGTTTCATTTTTACAAAGGATCATCAAACGGGCATTTGGGTTGGATTTTCTGGAACAGAAGGTTTCTGAACGGGCGTTTGGCAATAACAAAGGGTGATGAAATGGGCGTTTGGTGCAATTTTTTGGGCAAATAAAGTTACGGGTTTGAGCTAGAACCATGCCAAATGATGTATCAAAGTATCATACCTCATGCCAAACAACATATGCAACATATATTGGTCAATTAACAATTTCCACACATTCTCAATGCATCTAAATACTCCAATTCCACAAGAAATGCAAGAATTCACAATTCACATGTTCATCTTCAACCTCAAGAACTTCAAACATTCAACAATGGCAAATTCCTCAATCATGCATCAAAATCGAAATCGTAAATTGCATTCTTCATGAAATCAATCAAGGAACAAGAATCAATCGAAATATCAAGCAAAAACCAATACATTCCAAGTCATGCACCAAACCTCCATGAAAGCTTCAAACTCAAAAATGGTGAATCACTTATACAAGCATGAGTTCAAGAAATTCCTACGCCAAAATGATCCTAGAAGCGCAAAGAACACATTTCCAATAACAAGAATCGAATTAAAAGCATCTAGCATGATCCCTAGATTCTCAAGCTCAAGTTTAAACTTCCAAAACACAAACCCATCAACAAGAACACATAAACTTACCTTGAGAGCTGAAAATCGAAGATGAAATCTCGTTCTTGAGTCTTGAATCTTCAACTTTGGTCTCCAATCTCCAATCTTGAAGGTAGAGGGTTGCTCTTGGTATTCTTGGGCAAAGAGAGAGTAAAGTTGGTGTTGGGAATATATTGGTTCAAGAATTAACGTTAAAACTAAAGGCTTAATTTCAAAATCTGATTTGGGTATTTGGGTCAGCTATTAGGTAAGTTGGAGCGGGTCAAATGGGTAGGTTATCATCAAATTGGGTCAGAAATTGGGCACAAATTCAAATTGGATCACGGTCAACTGAAATCCGGCCAAAATTGTTGACTTTCGGCTTGGTTTATTAATTCGGTCATATCTTCCTTGTCCGAACTCGGAATTGAGCGATTCGAAAGCCCACGGACTCGATACGAAAATCCCAACTGAATTTATTAAAATCTAACCAAATTTCTAGACTTGAAATTAAATTTACCTTTAAGTCCCTAAATTAACTTAAGCGATCAAGTAAGCACGTTGGTTTAATTAAGCGCAATTCATGCTCGAGAATGAATAAACGACAATATAAACATGTAATCATCCTACCAAAATTCAAATAAATTATATAAGTCACGTTGCCGCATAACAACTAACATTTCAAGTCAAAAACCGCATGCTCAAAGCAATTAAAGAAATACATCGCGCTCTCACGTACCGGAACTTACCTTGTTTGAAAAATGGGTCGTTACAGATCACCGTGACAACACTAACATGACTATTATGTCCCCTAATAATGTAGATAATATACCACCTAATCAAATATCCTTTTCAGAATAATCTTGATTTCATGATTTAGAAAAATTGGGGCATTACAATCTTCCCCCTTAAAAGAATTTGGTCTCCAGATTCACTAATCTCGAGGAAATAACTCGGGGTGGTATTGTCTCATTTTTTCTTCAGTTTCCCAAGTTGCCTCTTCGGTTTGATCGCTTCTCCACAGAACTTTAACCAATAGAATCTGCCGATTTCTCAACACCTGAAACTTCTTATCCAAGATCTTGACTGGTTTCTGAACAAAGCTCAAGTTTGGTTCTAATTCAGCTTCCTTAACAAGTAAGATTGCGGATTCATCGGGATAATATTTTCGGAGTTGAGACACATGAAACACGTTGTGAATCTCCGTGAGACTTGGTGTCAAATCTAGCCAATAAGCAACTTCACCAATTCGTTCTAAAATTTCAAAAGGACCCAAATATCGAGTATTTAGTTTTTCTCCTTTCCCGATCCGAGCAAACCCTTTTCGTGGGGGCGCTTTCAAGAATACCCGGTCTCCAACTTTGAACCGTAGATCCCGACGGCGAAGATTAGCATACTTCTTTTGTCGATCCTGAGCTGCCCTCATCCGTTGTTAAATCTGTTGGACTTTCTCATTCATGTGCCTTACGACTTTAGAAGGTTTCTCTACTTTCTCCCCTTCTTAACACCTTTTTGCTTAGTCCATTTCCAATCTTCTAAGTCAAAGAACAACGGAGATCGACATTTTTTGCCCCAGAGAAATTCATAGGGCGCCATTTTGATCGATTCCTGATAATTATTATTATAAGTGAATTTGATCAAAGGTAGCTGCTCATGCCAAGAAGTTGAATAATCTAGAGCATAGGCTTGCAATAAATCCTCGAGATATCTGATTACTCACTCGGATTGACCGTCGGTTTGTGGATGTACAGTAGAACTAAATTTAAGCTTCGTATCCAACATACTCTGTATTTTCTGCCACAACCTTGAAGTAAATCTTGGGTCCCGATCTAATATGATGCTGACTGGGATACCATGAAGACTTACAATCTCTCGAATGTAAATCTCGTCTAGCTTGTTGATTTTGTAAGATATACGGACCGGTAGAAAGTGCGCTGATTTAGTTAAACGGTCCACAACCACCCAGATACTGTCGTACCCACCTGTCAGTTTTGGTAACCCGATCACAAAATCCATAGTTACTTGCTCCCATTTCCACTCAAGAATAGGTAAGAAGACCTCTAGGTTTCTAACGTTCGGCTTTAACTTGTTGACAGGTAAGGCAATGTTTCACATATTCGGCAATATTTTTCTTCAATCCATACCACCAATAATATTATTTTAAATCCTTGTACATTTTATTTCCCCAAGATGGATAGAGAAAGCTGATCGATGTGCCTCTTCAAGTAATACCCATTTCAATTCTTCGGGTACAATCACTCGGTTCTTGAAACTAAGAAGACCAGTTTCATCAAACCTGAATGGACACTCTGGATCATCCCTTGCCTTAGCCACTAACCTCTGAACTTCCAGATCAGTAGTCTAAGCTTCAAACAATTGATGTTTCAAATTCGGTTAAATAGTGATATTAGCAACTCAGGCCTTTATTACAATCGGCTCCGTTCTACTGCTTTCTCCAACTTCTATATTCGATACACTAGCCTTCCTGCTTAATGCATCAGTGACAACGTTGGCTTTTTTGGGATGGTATTTGATAGTACACTCGTAATCCTCGAGAAGTTCCATCCAACGCCGTTGTCTCTTGTTCAAATCTTTCTGAGTAAATAAGTATTGAAGACTATTGTGGTCGGTAAAGATCTCGAAAGACACACCGTACAAGTAGTGCCTCCATTTCCCGAGTGTAAAGACTATCGCCGCGAGCTCGAGGTCATGTATGGGATAATTCTTTTCATGTTCTTTTAATTTTCGAGAAGCATATGCAATTACTTTCCCATTCTGAGTAAGCACACAACCTAGACCTTCTCCCGATGCATCTGTATACACTGCATACCTTTCTGAACCTTTTGGAAATACTAGCTCTGGAGCCGAGATCAATTTTTCTTTGAAGAATCTCAATTCTCATCCTATACAAATTTCACATCCTTCTTGGTTAATCGGGTTAAAGGCGCGATAATTTTCAAAAAATCTTTCACAAATCTTCTATAATAACCGGCCAATTCCAAGAAACTTCTCACCTCTAAAACAGTTTTCACCCTCTCCCACTTCAACACGGCTTCAATCTTTGCAGAATCGACCTCCAGATCGTTACCCGAAATCACATGCCCCAGAAAAGAAACCCCGTCGATCCAGAATTCACACTTGCTGAATTCACACATGCTCCTTCAAAGTTTGCAATACTAGCTTGAGATGCCTAGCGTGATCCTCAGCAGATTTAGAGAATACCATAATATTGTCAATAAATATCACGACGAATTTATCCAAGAAAGGCCGAAAGATCCGATGCATCATATCCATGAAAGCTGCTGGGGCATTAGTAACCCGAATGGAATGACCACGAATTCATAGTGCTCATATCGAGTCTTGAAACCAGTCTTGGGAATATCCTCGGCTCGAATGCGCAACTAATAATACCCCTATCTTAAGTTGAGTTTTGAATAGACTTTTGATCCCTGGAGAATATCAAATAATTCTTCAATATGTGGTAGGGGATACTTATTTTTTACGGTAATCCAATTCAGTTTCTGGTAGTTGATGCACATTCTCAAAGTCCCGTCTTTCTTTTTCACAAATAAAATCGGTGCACCCCACGACGAAGAACTCGGCCTGATATACCCTGTTTCTAATAAAGCATCAAGCTGAACTTTTAAGTCTTACAATTCTGCAGGCGCCATCCAATACGAAGTTTTGGAAAAAGGCTTTGCATCCGAATATAGGTCAATCTCAAACTCTATTTTCTATTTTGTAGGTAAAGAATCTAACTTCTCGGGAAAGACCTCGGAAAAATCCTTTACTATCTTGTTTCTTCCAATTTCATCTGATCTTTGGGCTTGTTGAGAATATAAGCAATGAAACCCGTAGCCCCATTTCTGACTAATTTCTGAGCTTCAGAGAAAGATAGAAGTTGCACGGTAGTAGAACTCTGACCCACTGAAATCTCTAAACCCAACTAAACTTTCTTTACTCGGCAATCAAGAATAGCAATGTGTCTGTATAACCAATCCATAGCGAGTCATCGGCATTTCAATAAAATCTGATAAGAAGACCCAACCCTCGATACTCATCGGAACCTCTCTGAACACTCCATCAATTATAATGCAACTACCAAATGGAGAACTAATCACATAGCATGCAGAATCACAAACAACAGGCAAAGATAAAGTAACAACAACATCACGCGCAAGAAAGGAGTGGGTAGCTCCGGGATCAAATAAAGTATGTATGTTCGTGCCATGTATGCAAATTGTACCTTCCACCACTGCAGTTGGATAAATCTCTGCGTCGATCTGCTCGCTGTCCAGCGTATATGCTCGAGCTCTAATCAGTGGCCTCTGTCATTCAGGAGGCGGATCTTTGCGGTCTAGGCAAGTCTCAACCCGATGCTTGGCACCCCGACAAATCAAGCACAACCCTAGACGACGTCTGCAGCAGTCAAATGTATGCGTGTTACGCCCACAGTAAGAACAAAAAGGCTTCTCAGGGCGTGGCCGCCCTATAGGCTTAGATGGAGCCTTTTGGACTGGTCCTGCCGGTTTAGGTTTCTTCCAATGAGCCTTGACAAGAGGTGGAGCTGCATAAGTCATCGGCCTCATGTCCGGATTAAATCCCAAGCTCGATCCTGAAGCCTATCTGGAGCGAGAAGTAGCTCGCCTGGCATTAACCAAATCCTCAACCTTCAAGGCTTTAAAAGTAGCTTTCGCCCAGGCATTCGTGTTCACGGCCTCCAATGATGCTTGAATATCCGGTCTCAAGCCCTAAACAAACTGCATCGCCTTGTGGAATTCGTCGCTGGCGATGTTGGGTGCACTGGGAAAGTCTCTCATACTCAACTATATACTCGGAGACTGTCTTGTTGCCCTGTTTCAACTCTGTGAACTCCTTGAGTCTTCTAGTACGAGCTGAAGGAGGAATGAAATTCTTTTTGAATTCCCGTAAAAGTAAATCCCAATTAACTTCCTCACCGGTGGCCTCCAATACAATCTGGGTACTCTCCCACCATGAATATGCTTCACCCTGTATCAAAGTAAGGATGCAACTAGTTTTCCTTGTATAGTCACAAGGTATGAGCTGCCAAACTCTCTCAACTTCTTTCAACCATATCTCGGCCTGAATATCATTTCCCTTAAAGAACTTAGGTGGATGCTGGCTCTGAAATTCTCGAAGAATAGCTTAGACAGGAGCCTCTGGCTGTACTGGGGGTGTAGGAGGAGCTGGAGGAACATGTTCTCTGACTCGCTGATCAATAAGACCGACAACCGCATTCATGAAATCCTGTGGCTGAGCTGGAGGAGGTGGAGGAGGAGTATGATCATGGCGTCGATGACCCGGAGAACGCTCACGTCGAGGCATCCTGTAATTTGAAATACTAGAAATGCATGTTGGGTCAATATATGTATATGAGTGCAATCAAATTTCATAAAACAAATAAGCACATAATTCACAAAATATCAAATTATGATGCAAAACTCCCAAATAAGCGATTAGGGGGGTCTGAAGCCCCCCTTCCGCCATCCCAACACCCCACTAATCCATCCCCCACCCTCATCACCCCCACTAATCCGCACCCTAACAAATTCTTTTTTTCCAAGTTCATGTATAGAAAAATAGGGTCCAAAAAGGTCTTTAGGAATTTTTTTTTCTTTTAAATTTTTTCTATTTCAGATTTAAAGATTAATAATTTTGAGGAAAATCCCATCGTTTCTGGCACTCTTTGGTAATTAATAATTTTTTAAAATCTTTTATTTATCCACTTAATTTTCATTGTGATTTAATTTCAGACTTTTGGAGAGAGACTTTTGAATGTACTCATGAATTTTGTTATTTGCATATCAATTTATCATTATTTTGCTAGAATATTTAAAAATAATAATTTATTCTTCAAATTTGTATATATTGAATCAGTTTGTAAGGGTGCTTCACTTACTCCAACACAAGAAAAGAGAAAAAATAATTGATATAGTCATGCATTGATTTTTTGGTAAAAGATAGAATAGTACTATTGAATCATCAAGTCCAATATTGGTAGTACATAATTTAATCTTGAAGATATAATTAGTGAGCCGGAGCTACGAAAATTTATTGAAAGTTATGATGTTTGTTTTAGAGATTGCATTCAAAAATAATAAATATTTAAAGGGCGTGACCTACCAAAAGATCATGTTTTTCAAAAAAACAAAATTTGGGAAAGAGAACAAGAATTTTGAAATTATTCACTTTTTTTTTTAATAATGTTAGAGATTCAGGTATATTCTGAGCCCCTGCTCTTAAAGAATTCTGGATCCGCCATTGTTTCCTGTTAGAGATTTTAATGAAGATTTTGTAGATTTTCAAATTCTTCTGTTTGAGATTTTAATGGAGATTCTTGAGATTTTTAAATTTAATCAGAATATGAAAAGAAATGTTATGATTTAAAAGGTTAGTTATATAATATTAATAAATTAGTGAGATAGGGATTCTTGAGATTTTTATAAATTTTAACCGAATCATGAAGAGAAAATATATGATTTAAAAGGTTAATGATGTAATATTAATAAATTAAGGAGGATATTATTGTCTAAATAAAATATAAAAAAACCGTATAATATATAAGTAGAATCCAGAAGCATGCCTTGGGGTGCTTTTGGATTCTAGCTTAATTCTGCTTAAAATAATCATAAGTTGGTTTTCTAAACACTCCAAAACGACTTAAAATAATCAATTATCGCATAATCACTTAATTTTAGAGTTTGCAAACACCCCCTTAATGCTTTTCTAAAACTAGTGACCTGCAAACTCGATATGTGTGTACAAAAAAGTTTAATTAAAATTTTTATGTTTTTTACTTTAGTTTTTAATTATTTTTAATATAATTATACTTTTATAATAAGTAAATAAATAAATAAAATACTTTAATGTCATATTAGAATAAAGTAATAGTTTAAATAGAAATTAAAAAGTATTATTAAAATATAATAATAAATTAAATGAGGTAAGAGAAAAAAAATTAAAGATAAATAAGTAAAAAAAATAAATAAAAGGAAAAAAAAAATTCATAACGATAAATAAGTTTCTCACATAATGTAATAGTATAGATAAAGAGCATAGCTGCATCAATAGGATTCATAAATAACTTAATTGGACTGGGTTGAATGGCCTTAAATCAAAATTTTGATTTTAAATGCGGTATATTTTATTTTTCATTTTATAGTATTACTAGTACTGAACCCGTGCCAAACACGGGCCACCATTTTCTAAATATGATATTTTAAATAATTTAATTATATCAAATATTATACTAATCACATTATATAATAAAAATTAATTATAATGTACTTAAAAAAACTAAAGTAGAAGATATTATTATTATTATTATTATTATTATTATTATTATTATTATTATTATTATTATTATTATTATTGTCCATAATCACATGACTATAAAATAGAAAAAGAAAATCCAAGGTATTGGCGGAGAAAAAAAAATTAGACAACAAATAAAATCAATCAAATAGTTTAAATCTTAATTATGACAATATCATCATAAATATACTTCTGATTGAGAATAGATTTATAATCAAACAATCAAATAAAAAGAGGCATCATACATTAATTAAAAAATAAATATTTTATCTAAGATCAGAGCTCAGATCCTTTATGAAAATCATCATAATATTTTAATTTAAAATATAATAAAAAATTATTGTTATGAACTTTTGGAATTAGATTAAAACCTTTTTAACCTTTTATTGCCTTATATTTTATTTGGAGTTCCATTTTGTATCCTGCATCAAAATGTACATTAATATTGTTAATAAATAGATAAATATAAAATAGTTTTCAACAATATTGAATTGCGCATTGCTTTTGAATGAATATATATATATTTTGTATTGAGATTTAAATAGGAATCATCTGGTTTCTTACCAATGTTTGTAGCAGAATGTGTGTCATTTATTCGATCTATGACAAAAATAAGAAACATTACCTTATTTGAGATCTCAAGCAAAGTTGATGCGCTATAATTTGTCTTCAACATCAGCAGTGAGTTTATCATAAAAAGCAGAGTTTAAATCTACAAAATAAATCGATAAAAAAATATCTTTAGAGATTCATGAAAAACAATATCTCCATATATGTGTGATTATGAAGATTTTCAAAAAGCAATATCTTTTATGAAGATTTGTAAATATGAGGGAGTGATTTATAGAGATATATGATATAGGATTTCTCCACCCATATGATCTTATCTAATAGATATTTAATATTTTAAAAAGATTGAATTAGATTTAATACTAATTTAATAATTTCATTTTAAATTCAAACATTTTTTACTAACAGATTTTGATTTATATCTAGAAGATTTTGAGAGTTTTACGTAGTTTTAAGAGTCTTAAAATTTCAACTAATCATTAAATATTTAAAAATATTATTTATTTGCATAAGATATTAGAATTTAACGAAATTTCTGAATGATCTGAGATTTAAGTGATAACAAAATTTGAGGTTTTTAAAATTTGAATTTAAATTATTTCAACTAATAGAATTTGAGACACACGTTATACGTAACTTAAAATTTTGAACCGATTTGAGATTTTTGTGATAATGAAATTTGAGATTTTCTTATATTTAAAATTCAAAACACTCTAACTAACGTGGAGGGAAATTTTAATGAGATTTTTTGTCTAACGATTTTGAGATTTCTTGTATAGTAAAATAAAAATTTAATGAGATTGTTTGTGTAACGATTTTGAGATTTCTTGTATAGTTAAAAAAAAAAATTCATTGGGACTATCCATATCAGTTTACACGTGGATAGTCTCAAGGGTTGTGAATTATATATATATAGATTATATTTGTTTTTGTAATGCTTAGAAGATGTTGCAGTATGGATTAGGTGCAATACTTGGGCCTGAGGATTTGAGATTATTATGTTTCTCTTAATTGCATTTTGTACCCTGGAATTAGATCAATGATTGCATTTTGTACCCTGGAATTAGATCAATGATTGCATTTTGGTACAGAAACCAATTTTTTTTTTAACAGCAAACCCCCGAAGTTAAGATCAATGTTTGCATTTTGGTACAGAAACCAGTTAAGATTTGAACCAAGTCAATTTTTTTTCCTCAAACGTACCAGCTCACGCGAATATAAATAGTATCTCTGAATATGGTCGTATATGTAATTAAAATATCGCATCTTTTAATTGATGTCTTTTGATTTCACCTTTCAATGCCCAGAATAGGAAATCTTCAATAGTCTTAAACTCAAGAGATGAATGTGGAGAACGATTCACCAAATAGGAAGCGAGCCAGTGGAAAGTCGTATGCAGAAGAGAAGTGCAAACAAAATAGGCAAAGACGAAGACTTTGGAAGCGAAAGATGCACCAATTGAAGCTCCTCCAGCCCAGCTGCTGTTTATTGAGCTCAAAGTGGATGTGAATTTTCTGCTTTAATGATTTTTTTATCTTACTTAATTCAAGTTCATTATATTTTTCATGACTCACCTTGCATATTAAATGTTAGTAGTAGCATCTATATCTTCTTCTCCGTCCAATTTAGAATACACAAATAAAATAAGAGATTAAATTTCTCTTTTCTCAAAATCATATCAATGTAAACTAGAATTTAAAAGAGGTTAATCAAGAGATCGATCATAAAGCTCATATATCAATGGTCTCTTTTTATAGGTTAGTTGTGGTTGACCCAAGTGGTTAATGAGTTTATTCTATAGGGTAACGTTCTAGATTTGAATCTCATTTGGGTGTATATTGAAAAAAAAATTTATTTCTTTTTATAGAATATTGAGACTTACAATTTTAGTTATTCACATTATCTCTTCAAATAGGAGTTATCTTTACATATCATGATTGAAAATCTAGCTTCCCTTTTTTGTGAGTCGATCATTCTATTTGCTTTAACTTCCACTAAATTATTCATTCATTTTTTGACTCTCAATCTTTTCTATGTATTGGGTTGAATCTTGAGTTAAGTAGGTATATTTTCAACATTCAGATTTATCGTATCTTTCATGTATTTTGAGTCATTAAATCTAACTAACCTCTATCAATTAACTAATTTAACAAGAAGGAAGGTCATAACTTTATTGAGCTAAGTCCAGAAAAAGATATGCTTCATCTCATTCAATAATAAACTATGTCCTAGACCTTTGATCATGTGAAGAATTGAGGGAATTGATCTTGAAAAGAAATTCTAGGGAATTTGTTGTCTTTTCTTGGAAAATTAAGTTTTTTAGAAATTATAATTGCCTATTTTACATTTAAACGTTAATTTCTTGTCCTGCTTTCAGTCATTAGTCAATCTTCCACCGTCAAGTTCGACTTCTGGATTTAGGATGTTCTACGTCGTTGAGTTGTAAATATCTTAACGAGAGAGTGTTCAGAATTACTAATTGAAAAAAAGATGGAATTTAATTAAATTATGGAAAAGACCAATATCATCAATTCTAAAACAGAGAATAAAGAATTGTTCACAACTGTAGCAGGATTGGATTAGCAATTGGAACAAACAAACTCGGCCATTCAGTCAACTCAGTCACATTTGGAGGCAAAAGAGTTAGCAATGGAGGAAACAAACTCATTGTTGAATTCAACCACTTGAGAGTTGCTTATGAGAGAGAGAAAGGGATTTTTTTTGAAGAAAACAATTCAAGAATTGACTTTTAAGATCAATTCAAAACCGAAAAGGCTGCAGTAAACCAATCAATGGAGGTACTTAATATCAAAGAGTTTTAAGATGGCAGGGATAACTATTGGTAAACGTAGAGAAAATTTAAAAAAAATTCCAACAAGAAGAACCGGGGAATCTCGATTATCATACTGAGATCGTAGTTTCAAGAAACTAACGTTTGTAGAAGCTTTCTTGTGACGCTAGTAGCGCCTACTAGAACGTCCTTCACGCGGAATTGTCCCTCGAAAGGCTCTCGATCAGATCTCCAAAGACAGCGATCCTCTAACGGTATCCACACCAGTCGCAGAACATGATCAAACTAGGGAGAATGCTAGTTTTGTGGCTTGTGTTTTGGCTAGGAAACCTGTATTTTAGAAAACCTTTCTTTTGTTTATTTTTCTCAAAAACTTAACACTTCAAGAGCGTTGGTCTAAAGAATGAGAAAGCCACAAACCCCTTATTTATATGGGTATGGTTCGAACCCCTAGAGTTTTCCAAGAATCAATCGGATTAGTTTTCTTGCTCATTAATTAACTAATTTAATTAATTATTAATTAAAAATAAGTCTTTGACATATTCTCCAAGTCTTAGCAAGAGAAAAAAACATTCTCTCTCCTACAATAGGAAGTTGGACTTTTCAACTTTCTTAAAATTGAAAAGCTCCTACAATAAATAAATTAATTCCTAATTATTTATTTATTGGGTTTGACTTG
>JBBMKE010080210.1:0-17400 GCA_037834125.1 Lippia alba | reverse complement strand
TCTTTGAGAATTTTCAAATCACAGGGTTTTGAGTGCTAATTAGGCATAACACAGGGTTTTTGGTGCAATTAACTCTTATTACTTTCAATTTATTTATTGTTGATTTGTGGATTTTATTCTATGGATTCCTACCAAGGAATTTGGTATCCCTCCAAGAATAAATTCATCCACAATGTCAAATTCCAACAGTTTTTGTATTGAGGTGCCTCAACCAGTGTCAGTAATTGATAGGCTGAACGACACATGAATTTACCATTGCTCGTCCCTTTCTAAATAAGTTTGTCCTCATCTTCGCCCGGAGGCAGCGACAACTTATGGATATCAGCCTTAATGTGATCAAGTAATTGTGTTTGTAGTCCACTAATGTCCTAACTACTATTCTCTCTCCCAATGATATCACTAACCACCTTGTTCTCGTCGTCCGGATGACTATGACCCACCATTCAATCTCGTAAGGTCTCTGAAGAAAGCCACCGATCATCCCAAAGTCAGGTGTTGTCGCCTTTACCAATCCGCCATCGACAAAACGGCTCAATGAGACGAATACTTTTGTTAATACCTTTCCAAGTTTTTCGAAGTAGTGATTTTCGGTTGGTGCTCAAGGACATCATCACCTTTTTAATATTTATCACTAAAAATTTGATGCCAAACCGTATTCTCATTCCGTATCATGAGCCAACCTATTTTCCCAAGTAGAGCAATACTCGTGACTTTGATGCCCAGACCTCCCTCATCTTTCTTCTTGATGACTTTCTCCCAACCAATAAAATAAGCATGTCGTTTCGAGGTATTAGCGTTCCAAAGGAAAAAGTGGTTCAATCGATCAAGCTTATTGCAGACATGCTTCGAAAACCAACAAGTATGCATATGATAAACCGACATCGAACTCATTACCGATTGGACGAGAGTTAACCGCCCCGTTAAGTTGAGATTTCTCACCTTTCAACTCGACAGACGATTCTCCACTTTTTCGATCGCCGTCTCAAAAATAGCACATTGGTTAAGGCCATACACCATTTTCACATCTAAATACCTTCCAGGGTTGTCCGTACTTGAAATTCCAAGCACCCCACTCACAGCTTGCTTAGTAGCTTCTGGAACATGTGCAGTGAATAAGATTTGACACTTCTCACAGTTGATTTTCAGCCAAGAGGCTGCACAAAACCTTTGTACGATAGATTTTAGACTTTTAGCAGTTTTCAGGTTAGCCCATCCCTCATATGATGTCGTCGACAAATAGGAGATGCGAGATAGTCGGTCTCTTTTGACACACCCGAATTGGCTTCCAATCACCCCTTATCATCGCCTCCTCAATTAGATAAGTTAAGCGTTCCATGCACAATACGAATAGATAAGGTGACAAAGGGTCGCCTTGTCAGAGGATCCCGAATGCATGTCGGAGTGATTCTTTCAGTTGGCTCTTCGTTCCTGTAAAAAAAATGAAGAAATGATTCTTGTCAAGTTGTGTATTTCTCATATACAGAACACAGCTATATACACGAAGAAATGAGTGATTATCTCCATTATACAAGGTAATCCACCTAATGTGGGGTTCTATCCTTATCTAGATAATTATTGTACATAAATGACAAATATACATTCCTTAATACTCCCCTCAAGTTAGTAGTGAAGATCATGAACGCCCAACTTGTGTCGTAATGTCAGAAACTGATCTTTGCCCAATGCCTTTGTAAAAATGTCCGCAACTTGGTAACAAGTTGGCACATATGAAGGACTTATAATTATCGCTTGCAATTTTTCCCGCACGATATGACAATCTATCTCTATATGCTTTGTGCATTCATGAAATACCAGATTTGCGGCAATATGTAGTGTTGCCTGATTGTCGCAAAATAATGGTGTTGGCGAGTCACATAACACCTTCAAGTCTTGCAATAGATACCTTAACCAAACTAACTCCAAACACGCATTTTCCATTGCGCGATACTCTGCTTCTGCCGAAGATCTCGACACATTCGTCTGCTTCTTTGATTTCCACGAAATGATAGATGATCCAAGGAATACACAATAACCAAAAGCCGATCTTTGAGTAGTTTGGAAACCAATCCAGTCGGAATCACAAAAAGCTCTTAACTCAAGGTTATTTTTTGAAGATAGTAGCAGCCCCTGTCCAGGTGAACTTTTAATGTATCTCAAATGCGGATTGACACATCCCAATGTGGCCGTCGTGGAGCTTGTATGAATTGGCTCAGCATGCGGACCGAGAATTCTATGTTGGGCCGTGTGACTGTAAGGTATATCAATCATCCAATGAGACGTCTGTATTTGGATGGATCTCTCAATAGCTCGCCATCATCCGGAGTGAGCTTCAGGTGTTGCTCCATTGGAAATTTGTCAAGCTTAGCATCAGCCAACCCCGTATCCTCCAGAATGTCAAGAGCATACTTCCTTTGTGACATATAAATTCCAGCTTGAGATCGAGAGAATTTGATTCCCAAGAGATATTTTAAATCCCCAAGATCCTTAATATGAAAACGTTGAATCAGACACTCTTTCAGACGTTGCATCTCTTTGAGGTCGTTTTCGGTTAAAAGGATGTCGTCAATATATATCAAGATGGATGTAAATGAAGAACCATGATGTCTTTTGAACAACGAGTAGTCTGCTTTAGATTGTTGATACCCGGCTAATTTGATCACAATAGAAAAAGTGGTGAACCATGTTAGACTGGCTTGCTTAAGACCGTATAAGAATTTGTTGAGTCGACACACTACATTCTCCCCCTGTCGACAATGTCCCGATGGCAAATCCATATAGATGGTTTCGTGCAAATGGCCATGTAAGAAGGAATTTTTCACGTCCAATTGGTGTATGAGCCAATCACGGGAAGCAGCAACAGTGAGAAGACATCTCAGGGTGGTAAGCTTCGCAGTCGGCGAGAAAGTATCACGGTAATTAATGCCTTCCACCTGGTTGCTCTGATACCATGTAAAGAAACGAATATGGATGAATATGGAGTAAACTAGTGTGCAGAAAAATGATTCTTGTCAAGTTGTGTATTTCTCATATATAGAACACAGCTATATACACGAAGAAATGAGTGATTATGTCCATGATACAAGGGAATACAAGGCAATCCACCTAATGTGGGAATATATCCTTATCTGGATAATTATTGTACATAAATGACAAATATACATTCATTAATAGTTCCAAAGAATCACCGGATGAATGCATTCTACTCTGCTCATTATGAGATTAACAATCTCACGTGGAAACTTGAAGAACTCAAGAGTCTCCCGCAAGAAGTCCCACTTGACATTATCGTAGGCCTTCTCTAGATCAAGCTTTAAAATCATACCTCCATCTCTAGCTTTCGAATGATGAATAGTATAAATTACTTCCTGGAAAACTAGGATGTTATAGTGAGTGGATCTTCCAAGAATAAAATTGTTCTAATTTGGGCTTATAAACTAAGCAACGTGAGGTTTAAACCTAAGAACCAAGAGTTTCGTAACAATCTTCAACAGTACGTTGCAATAAACTATAGGCCGAACCTGATTAATGTGCTCCGGTTGAGAAATCTTGGGAATCAAGCAAATGAATGTCCGACCAATATCATCGGGAAAACTCTCCAATTGTATACATCTATTTACGAACTCCACCACCAAATTAACCAATATCCCAGTAGGTCTGATAGAAGAAAGCTTGGAAACCGTCAGGACCCGAGGCTCTGTACGGACTCATCAAACGCACGAATCTTCTAACCTTCTAATGCATAGCTGGGAGGGCAAGCTGCTATCTCCAAAGTGGGTTGAGTTCCCTCTGCAGGTGGCTATGATCAAGAATGCACTTGAGTATCGTCCCCTCCGTTGCTGAAAACATAAGAGAAAACTGTCCTCATTTGTTTCCCAAATATCAATAATTTTCAACGCATTTATACAGTGCGTTGCCGGTGAGTGATAGTGGAAAGGTGAAAGAATCGGGTGTTCTTGTCCCTGAGAAGTAGCCATTTGATCCAGGATTTCTGAAACCACATGATCTCTTCTTACTTCAGAGCCTGATTGTAGTACTCCCGAATTAGTTCCTTCTCTAATTCGATGAGATGAGGATGAAGTCTGTTGCGATTAATTCTTCGGAGTCCGTTTACTCGAGCTTTGATCAGGCGTTTCCTATGAAGCACATTACCAAAGTGGTTGTAATTCCACTCTCTAAGAACATCTAGCAGCCGAGCTAGCGTGCTCAAGATCTCACCTTCTTTACTCTTTTCGCTCTCAATAATCTCCCGACAACTCGGATTCTTATTCTAAATAGCTTCAAAACTAAATGGGCGCTTAGAAGGTGGCTGACTCACTCCAAAACAGAAAGTGAGGAGGGTATGATGATCCGAGTGTGTGCGAGGAAGAACAAGTACAGTGCCCTACTGGAATTTCAATCGCCACTCTGGGTTTACCAAAACCCTATCTAAACGCTCTCTCACATGCCCACCCTCGCGAACCGTGCCGCTCCAAGTAAAACGTGGTCCAATCACTCCAATATCTAGTAGGTTGCATTCATCAATGTGATCTCTGAAGTTTAGACACCTATTCCAGTTCACGTCCCTTCCTCATTACTTCTCACTCGGCCTCGTGATATCATTAAAATCGTCAGTAAGAAGCCAAGGGAGGTTCCATTCCTCATTGTATTCTTGAGGTCATTCTAGAGCTCTTCCCGCCGGCCAAGAATTGGGCTGGGATAAATCTCCGAGCACATCCACTCTGGAGCACTCTAAGGCCCAATAGTAGCGTGGATTGCCTGATGCAAAATGTGGATAATTTTGTTAACATCCCACATTGGAAAAATATTAAATAATGTGCTAGTTAATAAATACTAAAATACAAGGCAATCCTCACGTCATCAACTAGCTTTTGAGGTGAATTAAGCCAAGCATAAACTTTCACATGGTATATGTTCCAAGATATATAGATGATGGTGATCTCTCATAATTTCCAAAAAATTCCTTCTAAATTCAGCATTTCTGGCCCCTCGATAATTCCACGAAAGGATCTTTATGGTAGCGGGGTTAGCAATCGAGATCCCCCAGACAATTCCACGAAAGGATTCCTTCTAAATTCAGCATTTCTGATCCCTCGACAATTCCACGAAAGGATCTTCATGGTAGCGGGGTTAGCAATCGAGATCCCCCAGACAATTCCACGAAAGGATCTTCATGGTAGCGGGGTTAGTAATCGAGATCTCCGGATCACCGAGACGTCTTTCAGCCTCTGCTGCTAACTCAGTGTCGTCCACATGCATTATCTCCACGTTTTCTATTCCGCCAATTTGATGTTCAATAAGTGATCTCTGAGACGTCCTATGCAAATTGATTTCGCTCTTCACCATCAATTGCCAAAAAAGAGGGTTCACAGTCATCTGGCGGACGAATTGGTTGTTCAAATTGTATCAGTTCCATCGACTTGGTTGTGCTAGATACTCCTCTATGTCGTTGATTTCCTACATCCCCGCTTCCGAAACAGAAAGGTTGATCTCCATCATTAGTGCTCCCAATTTTCATTTCTGTATCGATTTGTAGGTTCGAGTTATCATTTTCTCATGAAGTCAGTTTATTAGTTTTCCTCGCAGAAGTCTCCCTATTTTCTTTGAGTAAGCCAGCTGTACCTGTCACAATTTTTTGTTGTTGATGTTTCCCCGTTTATCGCTATTTTTCTGGATATATTTCACCTTAGTCGCACTGTTTGTTGGCTTGAGAGTCCGAGATGACGAGGTAACATCCTTCCATTTATTGAAACCTGATTTTGTGGGATTCCAAGTTTGTAGGACTCGATTCTCTCCCGCTGGAGAAGATTTTTAGTGTGGTGTTCCTCCATATCTTTGGTAAGAATATCATATTGGTTTTGGATATTCGGGTGGCCATTCTCTTTCCTAATTTGTTTGTCTCCTCCTCCCCGAACTTAGTCGGACGCCCTTTTCTCGCCATCATCCACGACCCATAATTAAGGTTTTCGTCTCCTGTGTCCGGTGGTTGTTCCGTTGCATTGGCTGCCGGATGTACTTGTTGCGTTGCTAAATTTGGTGTTTGATGCATTGTCAGATCCTTATCGATGTCTTCGGTAGTCCGATGATTTCTTTTGGACTTGACTCTACACTCCGTTGCACGGTAGCCAATTCTTCCACAATTGAAACAAATGCATGACAGATTTTCATAAACTATAGGTCTCTGCAGGTTTCTATCTACTTCTATTCCGGATCGCAATGGCTTATCTAGATCAATTTCGACAAATACTCTTGCATATCGCCCCTTTTCACCTTAGTATATTTTCTTGTAGATCTTGATCGGTATACCCAAACCTTCAGCCGTCTTGAACAAAATTGCTTCTCTATAATATTCCACTGATAATTTTGGGATACGTACCCATGTGATGGCCGATTGGACCTTATCCATTGAGGCTTGAAACTGTGGCTGCCATTTTCGTACCACCAAGTAGTGTCCCGCTATCACCCATGGACCTTCCATCAGGATGAAATTAGTTTTGTCCTTGTCATGTATCTTGAGGATATAGCAGCTATGACCGAAGTCGATAAGCTCGTAAGCCCCTTGCATCCTCCACATATTGTTGATTTTCGCCAAGAGGAGATCCGCATTGATGGTTCGTCCAAGTATTTTAAGTGTAAGTAAGGACGAAGCCGAGATTTAATGTTGTGGGGGGAAAAAATTTAAAATATAAAAAATAGAGTGGCAAAATTTTCAATTAGAGAGCGCGAAAAGTTAGAATATCAAAAAAAATAAGAGCCTATAAAAATATAAATATATCAAAAATATACATACAAAAAAGAACAAATCTCAAAATTTAGGGGAGGGAGGGGGCATCACCAAAGTAATATGCTTTAGGACAACTGTTTCAATATCCTTCCTGGTTTCTTCCTTTTTGAATTTGTTCCGAAGAAAAATTACCACGTCTTCCCATAGATGGTTTCGTCTCTTGGATGAGCATCCACCACTTATCTCTTGAATCTCTTTCGAACTCTACCTAACACACAAATGAAGCACAATCCACCTATTAAGCTAGTTTAAAAAACCACCGCAGCAACAAATATACTAAAAATGAGTATAATCGAGCAAATAAAAAGATAAATACTGTCGGATTATATATATTTCTTATCGGGAGAAAGATGATCTATCTTTTAATGCAATTGGTCATGCCTACAAAAAATCAAACAACAAAAATAGGTCTTCATTTGTAGCGTTGTCAAATGAACGTGGAGTGTTGTGATACCTTCGTTTTAATTTATTTTTTATAAGTTTTATTTATTTTTTAAATGTTAGACAAGTGTTGAAACTTTATCAATCGCGTACTTGGAGATCATCGAGATCCTGTGGTGTTGAGTACTTGTTTAGTGCGGCATCCTATTCAAAAACAAGTTAAGTCGTATTAAACAAGAGACAAAAAGTATACCAAAAAAAAAAAAAAGGTATACATCAGCAAATTCATTCTTAATGTAGTAAAATTCAATGTAAGTCCTCTTCTCTACGAGTTCTCGATACAAGTGCTAAAATTATTTTGTTTAACGTATCTTGCCCTCACTTGCAGCAAAGATCTCCCAACTTCTATATCCAAACTCAGTAACCATGAGTGCTTGAATGTCCTTTTTTTTTTTTTGAAAACAAATTCTCAAAGAAAAATATTATTGAAAATCAAGAGAACTAACAACAAAATTAACGCAGGCCAAAGCCGCAATTTCAACAAATTTGTGAGTTATTATATTAGCATCACGCCGAGTAAAAGAAACAGACTTCTTGAAGTGCAAGATCCGATTCGGGTGAAGTTCACTTCTAATAGTAGAAACAAACTTCTTGAAGTTGAAGATCCAATTCGGATGAAGTTCCGCAGCCAATGTCACAGCCGTCTTTTCTCCGGATCGAGAAGAACACATAACTTGGCCTACAACAGATAACTAGGCCAAAGATTCCCTTAAAGAATCACAAAAAATAATAAAAAAGAACCTAAAAAAATAACTAAACTTCCGTACATAAGGGACAAAACTTCCATACGAAAGAGATAAAATTTCCATTCGGAATACTTGAAAGAAAACATAATGTAAAAGAAGAAAAGGCAGACCTTCAATTGCAGTGGAATTTGACGGAACAAATCTGAGAATCTGGTGGCAGAATAGAATTGAGTCAATCCGGCGGTGGAGCACAGTATTCTCCACCGCCGATGTTTGAGCATTAAATTTTTTTTTAGCATTAAATGCTCTGAAGTTCATTCCTTTCTACTGATGACTATATGACATATGAAAACATAAAGCATCTTCAAATCATTGGAAGTGAAATATCACCCAGAACCAAATCCTAGTTGTGGTGTGAATCAATGTCAACATAATTAAATGTCAAATATTTATTGCACTTAAAAAGAATAAGAAGAGTTAGAGAAAACCAATAGTTGAACTTAAGTATAATTAAAATAATTAACTAGAACTATTAATTTTTGGTCTACATAAATTATAATTAAAATAGTTAGGTGAAATAGCATTAGGGACAGTTCGGACAATTCACAATCGTTAGAATACTATCCACACTTTTATATAGTTATTATTATTATTATTAGATAGATAGATAGATAGATAGATAGATAGATAGATAGATAGATAGATAGATAGATAGAGAATATTATAGAATATAAATTTGCATAATTACCTTTCGAAATAAAGAGTATTTAAAAGTCTTTTTGAGTGTTTATAAATTCAAACATCTATGCAAGGCTAAATAAAAAAAATAGATATATTAGTTCGCACGTCATATTTCATAAAGGATATGACTATCCTCTTACAATAAAAATAATAATAAGAATGGATACCCAAAATTTTGGATCGAGTCATATTAATTAATTCTATTAAATTATCCTCTTCACTTTGCTCATGTTTACTTGGAAACTTACAATTTTTTTTATAGGTTTGTGAAGTCCAATTTGAGCTGCTTGAAATAAATTCATTAAACTTAAAAGATATTATGTCTATTATTGTGTAATAGGGATTGTTTAAGTTGTTACAACCCCCGATTTTTGGTGTGCATTTCGCTTTAAACATTTTGTCACACATGTGAATCATGTCCCCTTTGTATTGATGATTGGTGCATTATATATGAGGTAGGCACTAGGGATCTTATAAAATATCCCAAGGGAAAATATTATTTTTCATCTTCTATGTATGATATTTTTCGGTTTTGGTCCTGAACATTTCGTCTTTTCTCACATTGCATACTCTATGTTTCAAAAAATCTCAATTTCAGTCCTTTAACTAACAGACGTTAAATATTGGACAGAAAAAGGCGCGTATCACTCATGCGCCACTCATTCAGGGCGTGTGAGTGACACGCGTCTTTTTCCGTTAAAAAATTAACGTCCGATAACTAAATGATTGAAATTGAAATTTTTTAAAACATAATGCAATTTGAGAAAATTAAAAAGTTCAGGATCAAAACCAAAAAAGTCTTATATTGATGACAAAAATGATATTTTCTATATTCTCAATTAATAAGATTGCCTTCTGTGCTTTAAGAAAAGAAACATATTAACTAGCTCCTAAAAGAGATTTTGCACTATCCAATTAAAATCATATTCATGTTTTGGGGAACGCAGCCACACGGCCCACACCCACTAAAATAGACTTTTTTTTTTAAAGGTACTAAAATAGACTTTTGTTGGTGGAGTTTCACGAATACTATTTATATGAAGATGCACTGCAACTTTTAGTTTTATAACATAAATCTGATGGATTCTGTTTTTGTGTAGTATTGGAATTACAGCGGTCAACATGCTGAACATGATTGTTGAATCCTTCTTCTCCAAGATAGAGGAGAAGGTGTTCGAGCTTGCGGTGGACAACACTGTGAGGGACATTAACTACAACTCAAATATGCAAACTTTGAAGAGAAACTTAAAAGCATTGAGTGCTCGAGCACTTGATGTAGAGGATGAAATCAAGAGGGCGGAGCTATCCGGTCAAAAGAAAAGAAAAAGGGAAGTTGAGAACTGGTTGGAAGAGGTTAAAAAACTTGAAACCGAAATTTCTAGATTGGGAGATGAAGTCCAATCGAAAGGGTTTATCAGTAGGTTGTTTGGTGGAAATCCAGCAGCAGAGTTGAAGGAAAGAGTTGATGAACTTGTTGAACAAAGTAAAAATTTCAACGAGCTTGTACTTGATGCTCAGAAAACCACAGGGGAAACATTGTTGGCGCCTAGGTTGGTTGGTAAAGCGTCTGAAGAAAATTTGGAAAGAATTTGGGAGATGTTGACAGCTGATAATGTGACAAGCATCGGGATTTACGGGATGGGCGGTGTGGGAAAGACGACTTTGACAAAGCACATCAACAACAGACTTGTACAGAAAAAGACACAAGAATATGTTTTTTGGGTCACTGTCTCTCAGGAGTCTAGCATAAGGATGTTGCAAGAAAAAATAGCACGTCATACATGTCGATCTTTCAAGAGAGTATGATGACGAGAAAAGAGCGGCCAGATTGTACCGAGCACTATCCTCCTTGGGGAAGAATTTTGTACTGATATTGGATGATGTGTGGAAAAACATCAGTTTGGACAAGGTGGGAATTCCACTTCATGTGAAGGGCAGTAGAATGATTATAACGACTCGCTCATTGCAAGTTTGTCATCAAATTGGTTGCCAAAAACTAATTCCAGTGAGAACACTTGACCCAAATGAAGCATGGGAGTTATTTAGTGACACACTCGGACAAGAGGTGACACTAACTCCTCGAGTAGAAGAAATTGCAGTGTCTATGGCAAACTTGTGTGATGGTTTGCCGTTGGGTATCATCACTTTAGCTGGAAGCGTGAGAGGTGAGACTGCAATTCATGTGTGGAGAAATGCATTGGAGCAACTACAGAAATCTGAAATGGAGCATGAGGATATGGAGAATCATGTATTCAAAGTGCTTAAGTATAGTTTTGATCGGCTGAACCCAAAAAATCAAGAACAAGGAGAAAATAAAGGGGGTTACACTGAGCTACAACGTTGTTTCTGACAGTCTTTTGGACCCAATTGAGACTTTAGCAGTAAGTAGGAACAATTTAAACCAGTGACAGAAATGGAATTACAATGCACAATGGATTTATACAGGTTCGGCAAGCCTACTCCTGTCCCCAAGTGATTAGCTTGGGAGTTTTAAAGGGAATTTTATTAAAAACTTTGAATTCACAAACAAACCTTGTGAATCCTTCCTCAACACGATGTAGGATAGATAAATCCCTTTGTGTCTATCTATCTTACTTACTCACACAAAATAAGGTACCTCAAATACCAGAACAGGTATTTGATCTTCCAGAGGTCAGATTCCTCTACCCACAGCCTTAAGTGAACTCACTAAAGCTGGAACCCAGAAACTCTCAGTTTTTTACACTTTTCTCACAATCTTACAGAGCTCTCAAAAACCTTTATCTAAACTCTTAAGATCTGTAAAAAGCTGTCTTGAGAAGTGTGGTCTCCTTCGTTTAAATAGCAATCCAATGGGATGATTATGGTAAGAGTCCGTCGGAACACCAATTGCTGCTGTCAATATAATCACGTGATTTGTGAGAAATCTTTTCCTTGATTCCTGCAATTAACCTAAGGCTCCAATAGAAGGTTAGACAAGGAAATAATATCGAGAATCATTAGCAAAAATACTTCCTAACAGTTTCTTGTATTGCTCTTTGTATCCTGAAGATCACATGATAGAGAGAGAGGAGTTAGTGAGTAAATTCATTTCAGAAGAGTTGGTGGATAAAAGAAAGATGAGGAGAGCACAAATTGACCATGGTTATACCATATTGGATAGATTAGTGAATGTTTGTTTACTTGAAAGTGTCAAAGATTATTCGGGATCTGATTGTGTGAAGATGCATGATCTAGTAAGAGCTATGGCACTAAAGATTACTCAGGGAAAGAATATGGTATCAGCTGGGTGTCTGTTGGATGAAATTCCAAATGAAGACGAATATTGGACAAAAGATCTAGAGAAGATGTCCTTGATGTGGAATGACATAAAGGAAATTCCAGATGGAATGTCTCCAAATTGTCCTAAGCTCTCCACATTGCTCTTGCAGAAGAATAGTTGTTTGAAGTTTATAGCAGATTCATTTTTCTTGCAAATGCATAGCTTATGTGTGCTTGATTTGTCCGGGTGTTTCTTTCTTACTGAGTTGCCAAATTCGTTATCAGATTTGGAAAGCCTTAAGTCATTAATTCTTGGATGTTGTGGTAAACTCGTAAAAGTCCCCCACTTAGGAAAGCTGAAAGCACTAAAGGAGTTGGACCTGTCATATACAGCAATCAAGGAAGTGCCGAAAGGGATGGATGAACTTGCCAATCTCAAGTTTCTCTCATTGGATAAAGCAAATGACTTGGAGTTTCTACCAGCAAATTTGCTATTGAAATTTGGAAAGCTTCAATGCCTTCTTCTTCCAAGGCAAATAGAAGCACCAATAATAGAAGTGGAGAGTTTGAAAAAGTTGGAGGAGTTTAACGGACGAGTGAATGATGTTGCTGATTTTAATCGGTTGATTAGATGTAGACCGCTTATTAAGTATTCTATCATCGTGGGGAGTCCAGATCATTATAGTCCAATGTTTATCTTTGGTGTGTATAATGGAATTACTGTGGTTGGACGCAATTATCTAATGGAGGTTGCGGCACTGTTGGCCCACGACGCCCAACACCTTCAACTTGCCAAGTGCAAGGGTCTAAGCAAAAGCTTATTTGATGATTTCCCAAAATTTAACAATCCCAAATCCCTCTTGACTTTGGTGATAAATGGTTGTGAACGAATAGAGTGCATTTTGGCAAAAATTGGAGAGTTAGAATCACATAGCGTTGCTCCACTCGGGACTCTCGAAACAATTCAACTATATGATTTACCGGATTTTATGGGCATCATCGAGAAGGAGGGAATAGCATTGGCTACAAGTGCGCAAGTTGTATTTTCATCTCTTCAGAAATTGGATATCTATGGGTGTGAGAAGATGAAAAATCTGGGATTAACAGGGTCGAAATTCCCAAGCCTGGAAAGGATCCGGGTTGAAAAGTGTTCAGAAATAGAAGAGATAATAGAGGAAGGAGGTGTCGTCTCTTTTCCCAAATTAAAACACTTGGAGCTGTTGCATCTGCCGAAATTGAAGAGTGTGGGAATAGGATCAGAATTTCCAAACCTTGAGAAGATCTGTCTTTCAGATTGTTCAGAAATAGAAGAGATAATAGAGAAAAGAGGTGTCGTCTCTTTTCCCAAATTAAAAAGCTTGGATCTGTTGAAAATGCCAAAACTGAAGTATGTGGGAACAACAACCATTTGCGATTCCATTGAGCATATTGAGATATATCGATGTGGAGCATTGAAGAAACTACCGTTACGTTTTCCGGTGAATGTGATTGATGGAGGAAAATCATCTAATAATGTTTCTTATTCCCCTCCACCTGCTCTTAAGAGAATCGATCTACATTCCGGGGGAAAAGAATGGTGGGAATCATTGGAGTGGGAGCATCCATCACACAAACTTCTCCTGAAACCTTTCCTGAAATTTCGTTATTGAGAATGACTCATTCTTTCAATGTATGCCATATGGATGTAGTTCAATTTACTCTTTTAATTGAATCCAAAACTTTAGAAAAACTCATTAAAAATGTTTTCGTTTTTTTCAATTTAATTTCTTTCTGAAAGGGAATAATCTATTCAATGTATCTGTCTATTTTTGTTTTATTTTTATTTTTATTGTTTCTTGTTAGAAAAAGAATGTTGTGGTATTTGGAAAAAAAAATGTAATTTAATATATCTATTGTTAATTGTGTGAGTATGTACTACTATACTACTTATCTAATTTTAATTCTAAAAGCTTTTAATATTATACAATATTGACCCTGTTGTTACTTCTTTTTTATGAAATGTTCTCATGCATCGTTATAGCCATATATATTGGAAAATCAATTCCTTGAGTAAATTCCAATAGTGAAAAAGAGCTGCATATAATTATATCTGTGAGAAATTATTTAGGAAATAATTAATGAGATCTACTAACAATGTATGCAAGCATGCGTTCAAAATTCAGTCCGAAAAACTAACAGGAAGATGAATATTAAATCATTAAAAAAGTGACCTAAAATTAATAACCGGATATAATGTTATACACATTCACACGCTTAAAATTGCTTGTTTCCCTGAGGTATTTATCATTTTTGGAGTGGGAGCATCCACTACACAAGCATCACATTAAAACCAACCTTAACTTATATATCATCTCATTTCTTTGTTTTTCCTAAGAAATTGTATAATTTTTCTTCAATTTGTCACAATTTAAAAAAAAATAAAGATATAGTATTGAGATGATGGCACTCATATATATTAACGCACACAATATTTCTTCCCCTTTATTTTTATTTTATATGTAGATTAGATCAATGATGCTATATTCCACGTGAAAACAAAACTTCCACACATGTTTGGACAAGTAATTGCAATTTCTGACATAAAATCAATAATCAATTTAAATCCCTTGTGTTGAAGCCTTCAAGTATTTGGCCTTTTATCTTTAGTTTTAGCCCCTTTCTGTTTGTTTTCTTTATATTGTGTAGCTGATTTATTTGAAGTAGAGAAAACTTTTGAGACATATCATTGAAACCAAAATCAAAATAAATTGATAATAAAACGAATATCTTAAATGAATGGCTGTAACACTCGATGATAAAAAAGATAGTGGGCAATAAAAACTTCTAATTATTTAAAAATATTTCATCATTATATCTCTTAGATTCTAATATAAATTGACAAAAAGCTATAAAGAAATTGAATTTAAAGAGAGAAATCGGATGTTAAACAGACCGGATGTATGATTACCATATCCTTATCCATTTATGAGTCGGACGGATTCGGATAATATCCTCTTCAAGCAGATATAAGGCGGATTCGGACGGATATCGAATTTTAATCGGATTTTCAATTATTAATTTATAATATAAAATATTTAATAATTATATAAAGTTAGATGTATGTATTTTAGATAGAGGGAAAATAATAATTATGTCTCTCACTATATATATCTTTTTTATTTTACCTTGATGAATATAGAGATGCAGTATGATCGATTATAAAAAAAATTATATAGTTAATTTGAAATATAATAATTTGATCAATAATATACTATATATGACTTATATTATTTTATCAAATAGAGAAAAATAGTAACAAAATATTTAGTAATGTGCGATAAATCCCCAGTTGAACATCATATTTTTACTTAACTCCCCACCTTGGCAAAATGTTGTATGATTTTCACATAATGTCATACTTAAAATACCTCTCAAAATATGTTGTATAATTTCACAAAATGCAGTACTAAAGCGTTCTAATGTCGTATTTATATCCTATTATGTTCTATAATTTTATGGGGAGTAAAATAAAAATATTCAAAACTGATGGGGAGTTATTTCAAATTACCCCATATAATATGCATGTATACAAACATATGTGTATGTATATTAGAAAAAAACCTATATACTCATATATTTTTAATATAATATGCTATATATCGGATACGGATCACGGATAAATCGGATAACGAATATATTAACAGATATTCACACGGATCGGATGTGTGATTACCATATCCTTATTCATTTATTATTCGGATGTCCATAATCGGATACGGATAATATCCTCTTTAAGCGAATTTGAATAATATTCTCTTTAAACGGATTCGAATGCGGGCGGATTATCGAATTTTCGAATATCCATTTACAGCCCTAAGAAAAACTTGTTGACGACATGATAAAGATAAAAAGTAATAATTAAAACAAAGTCACAATAGCCTAGCAAAAAAAATTTAAAAGAAACATTGAATAGGAAATATGAAGAGTGTGAGAACTCAGAAGTAGAAGAATATATAATTTTTTCTTGATCTCTCAGAGTTTTACCCCACCCAATTGAGTGAAGGATTAATTTCCCGGGATAGCTGAAGGCAGAAGAATATATAATTTTTTCTTGATCTCTCAGAGTTTCTCCTACCCAATTGAGTGAAGGATTAATTTCCCGGGATAGCTGAAGGCGTTTATTGCGGGGACCCCTCCAACGTAGTTTTTTACATCCTCAAGGTTTGAACTCGAGACCTTGCTTAACTGAACTTGAGCCAACTACCTGTTGATTAGAAGAATATATAATTGAATATAAAGAGTTACCAAGGGTTAGACTTAAATAGAATTGAATATTTTTAATTTTGTTTATACTAAAAATTCGCGTTTATTGATTTTTGGTCAACACCGAATAGCTAATACAAATTATTTGATAATTCGAGTAAAAGTAGGTCTTCAATTTTCAATTTGATCGCCTGATTCTTCCTTGGAACTTCAAGGTGCTGAAATCTTCAACGGTTCTTGATGAACTTGATGGTTTGATCTTCTTCAACTTCAAATTTGGCTTGTAATAACGTTAATCCGTAGGTCCTCCGACTTGTTTACGAATCAAACGGCGGATTTTGGATAATTCCGCCAAGAACGTCTTTGAACTTATCGGTAACTCCGTGGATTTGATTTGAATATGACTTCGATTCGCCGTAACACCGTGGATCTAGCTTGATAACGTTGATTTGCCAGTATAACGCCTTGATTTGGTAGCTTCATGAAAGTTTGCCTTTGAACGCCTAACTTCATGAAAGTTTGCTTGCCTTTGAACCCCTTAGAATTACGTCTTAAATTTGTAAAGAGAATTTTGGCCTTCTTCTTCTCCTTCGTATTGTGTGTCAAATGAACTACACATGACCCCGGATCCTTAGGCGTGGGATTCAAAAGTTTGAGTTCAATTCAAACAAGATTTGAGTTTTATTAGAGTTTGATTGCAACTAAACAAGATTATTTGTTAAAAATATCTAATTAATAAAATAATATCAAATTATAATCTTGATTTGGAAGATTTTATATTTGATTTTATTCTACTAAATATAAATATTTTTATAAAATAAACTGTGTCAACAAATTTAATTAAATTAAATTAAATTATTAAGTTCAACTTAGGAAATAATCATTTCATCAACACGACACCACCTAAAATTTCTACATAAGCAAATAGCATTTTTAGATCAACTGTGGTGATGTAATTTAGACGCTCCACACTACGTAAAAATTAATTTACACACTCCTTGAACATAAGGGTTTTATCCAAAAAAACAAAAAACACCCATCCTACATGACATCACACACACTTAGATTACCCCCAAACTGATCAATGTCATAAACTTCAGAGTTATTGAAATTGAGTAATGTACATTATCAAACATAGAATCATAATTTCGAATTTTTATCGGTTTGAAAAAGCTGCTGCCTCAAAACCCTCCTCATAACTTTATTTGTGGCTGTTCTTGGAAGAGAAGGGAGAGGAACGATTTCAGACACCTGCAAGAGTTGGCCTTT
>JBBMKE010080108.1:0-17400 GCA_037834125.1 Lippia alba | reverse complement strand
TCTTTTCATCGAGTAAATGATTGCAAACGTTAAGCCCTTTTTTTATGAACACCTACCCTATGTTTTTGGCTAATTGATTGAAATGCACATTTATGGGGCTCAGGGGCTTAGTGTGTGGGGTGATCCGGGGAGGCAAGGGCCGACGGTGAACCTCGTATACTAGTCCCAACCAAATTGAGGTGATACCGGATCCCGTCAGGAGGTTTGGAGGGGAATGGAAGCTAAGCGCCATTGGGGGATTCATGTACCCCCATTGGAGTATGATTGGGTGGCCGAGTCTTGCAAACTCTGGCACTACCCAGAGAAAGAGGATTTATGATTTATGATTGTGTACGAAAGATTTAATGTATGATCACAATTGAATTATGAATTATGACTTATAGATACACGAGGTGGAGGAAGGAGACTTAGCCTTTCGCCGGGCTCACTTATGACCTAAAGATTGATTATGAATTGAAATTGACAGTTATAATCCCATTTGATGACTTTGTTCTTTTGCCCACTTGGGAAATTCTTTCAAAACCTCTTTTGGGATTATAGCTTTCATGTATGTGATTTAATTTTGTCGTACTATATATTTATGCCCCATTTTTATACCCACCAGTCTCCTATAGACTGAACCGGATTTGTTTCAGTTGTTTTTGTGCAGGTTTGGGAGTGCTAGGCGGGAATTCAAGTCTATAGAGTTGTGTATTTATGTCTAGCACTTGTCTTGCATACACTCATATTTATTGTTATTGTATTTAGCTCTTGGACTCCTGTGGCGCAATTTATGACAGTCTTGAGGCTGTGAAGGCCTTGTTGTATTGATCACTTTTGTTGTAGAGCCCGTGACTTGATTTGTTTATATGATATGTACTTAGTATGCTTTCGCTTTATTGTTGTACTCTGATGCATGTGGTTATTGGTCCAAGGGTTAGTCCCGCCTAGCGAGTGAGTTGTGTCCCCGTTCGCCTTGATTTGGCTCATTATGGACTTCCATTTCATATGCAGGTTGGATCTTGGTGCGGGGGATGTGGCGTCACGCGCCGGAGAGAGATGGAGAGATTGTGTGACTATGGAAAAGGGGGTAATGGATTCTGCCGAAACGTGGAGGTTATTTTGGAGGGAGGAATTTTATTATGGAGGTAACTCAAAATCTGCTAACAATAAAATACAATTATCATTTTCTTCATATAATAATAAAAATATTTATTATATTTTGACTTTAAAAGGGATTAAATTGTGTATTTAAAAATAAAAATTACTTAACTCCAATAATACATTCAAGGACAAAACCTTCGGTATTTTATTAATTTTAAATTTTTCTTTTTTTAAATTAGAAAATAATAAATATAAAAATTTTTTGACAAAAAAATATGTATGAGTTATAAATTATAATAGATTTACTAAAACAATTGCAACATACCCAAATAAAAAATTATAATTAAATAAAAATAAAGTTTTACGGGACAAATGCAATGCATCTAACCTGCAAACATAAAATAAGAATAAATCAAATATTATATAACCTAATAATATTCAACACTTGCAATCATGAAAACTAAATCAATTGCCTAAGAATATAAAATCAATATAAGCTTTCATCATCAACCAATTCTTCTTGGACTTCATCATTAGTAAACTCCTCAGATCTATCATCTTCAATCAATTCATCACTATCTATTGTAGCATTATTACCGAAATCATGTAATTCAGACTCGTTAACATTCTCCAAAAAGATTGTTATCATCGTTCAATGTCGGTACAAACTCATCGTACACAGATGTGTTCACATTTGCAGACATATCATTCTGGTAAGCTACTTCCAAGGAGTTCTCAATTTCAATTCGACCCTTTTCTTTTGATTTTATTATAGCCCACCAACCCATCTTATCACGGATATTTCCTGGATATGGAATACAGTAAACTTGTCTAGCTTGTTGTGCAATAATAAAAGGATCGTAGTTCCCTAATCTACACTTCTCTCTAGCTTCAACAGTATTGCTTTCAGGATGCACTACACGAGTTCCTCAAATAGGAGTAGGATCAAACCAATCACATTTAAACAAAACCACTTTCTTAACAATCTCATTCAACATGCCATAATAATCATATTCCTCTGCTCCATCATCACTCACCCTCACCGAAACTCCACTATTCATTATTTTTTATTCTCACCCCAAGATCTTGTGTGAAATTTGAAACCATTAACAAAGTATACAAGCCATGTCTTAACTTCATTATTGGGACCACACGCCAATTCATGTATAGATTGACTTGTAATTCCATTTATTGGATTTTGAACTCGTCAAAAGGAATTTATTACATGAATAAGGAGATTAATACAATTACAAATATTATTTGTAAACAATTAATACTTACATAACTCTGAAACCATGCAACAAATTCGTGACTAATCCTTTCATAAACTTCTAGTTCAGGAATATTGAACAACTCAATAAAGATATTGCATTTCAATCAAAAATATTAGATTGTTAGGCTACATAACTCAATTTTGTATTAAAAATTATTTTTATTACAATCACTTACTCAATAAAGGGTTGCACCTCGTCACAATTAAGAAACACATGTAGTGTTACTACCCAACGCTCTTTACCTTCTAGATATCGAGTTTTACAAGCACCAGAAGCACGACCCGGTTGATTAAATATAGATAATGGTGGAGCAGACTCATTGACTCCACCATCATTGTTCCGGCACAATCTTCTCCTATGAGAATGCACATGACCTTGGAAATAATATGAACAAAAATGAAAAGTCTCCCGACATAAATACGCCTCACAAATTGATCCTTCAACCCGTATCTTTTGCATCACTGTTTTTTTTCAGTTTTCCAAGATACCTGTTGATTCAATACATCAAATATTTATTTCATAAATATTAAAATATTTAGTATTACATATATAAATTATAAATAAATATATCTACCTTTCGAATGGATACATCCATCTGAATTGTACCAGACCTCCATTTCGAGACTCTTCTATTAAGTGAATAGGCAAGCGTTCCATTACATCAATAAATCCTGGGGGAAAAATTCTTTCCAATTTGCATTGGATAATGGTAATATTTTTCTCCATTACGTCCAAATCAGTGAGCTTTAGAGTAGTGGAACACAAGTCTCGAAAATATTTACTCAATTCAGCCAATGGTTTCCATATTTCATCTGGTAACTCTCTAAATGCAATTGGCAACAATTATTCCATGAAAATGTGACAATCATGACTCTTCATTCCAATAAACTTTTCTTGTTCAATGTCAACATGTCTGGCTAAATTAGATGAATAACCATCAGACATTCGAAGTTCTTTGACCCACTCGCATATCGTTCGTCTCTGCTTACGTGTTAATATGTACTTAGCTTTTGGTTTGCCCACTATCCATTTTCCTTCAACTTTAATTCAAGCTCTGGACACTGACATAACTCTGCTAAATCCATTCGAGCTTTCACAGTATCTTTTGTTTTGTCTTTAATGTCTAATACTGTGTTAAAAATATTATCAAAGATGTTTTTCTCTATATGCATCACGTCTAAATTGTGTCGAATTAAATTGTCTTTCCAATAAGGTAACTCCCAAAATATGCTTTGTTTCTTCCAATTATGTGAAACACCATAGCCATTAAGCTTGCTAGCAGAACCCTCTTCCATAATTTTGGTCTAGTCACGTACACTTTCCCAGACGTCAACACCGGTCAATTTTGGTGGAGCATCACCAAGTTCTTTACAACCTTTTTTGAAGTGTCGCGTATTTTGTCTATAGGGATAATGTCTTTCCAAAGAATTTCTATGGCAATCAAACCAACAATTTTTTCTTCCATTTTTCAAAGTAAATGCCTTGTTATGATTCATGCAGTAAGGGCATGCCAATTTACCCGCTGTCATCCATCCAGATACCATTCCATATGCTGGAAAGTCATTAATTGTCCACATTAAAGTAGCCTTAAATTGAAAGTTTTTTTTCGTGAAAACATCATAAGTAGAAACACCAGTATGCCACACCAACTTCAATTCATTCAAAGGTTGCAAGTAAACATCAATTTTGTCTTTGGATTTTTTTGGACTAGAAATAATACATGTCAAAAACATGTATGACATAGTTATGCACATCTCATGAGGTAAATTATATGGAGTCACAATAACTGGCCAACAAGAATATGGAGTTGCTGACTGATTAAAAGGGGTAAACCCATTGGTGCATAACCCAAGCCTCACATTTCGAGGATCACTCGCAAATTCAGGATATAAACGATCAAAATTTTTCCTAGCATTTCCATCAGAGAGATGAGACATGATATATTCTTCTCTAAAATTCTCGGCGTGCCATCTCATGTGTGGTGTTGAACTCATTGATCCATACAACCTTTTCAATCTGGGAATTGGGGGGTAAATAATACATTATTCTCACTAGAATCGGTTTTTTCATTAAAGGAGATTTATATCTTGGACTCCCACAAAACTTGCATTGTGTTTGATCTGCATAATCTTTCCAGTACAACATACATCCATTTACACAATAGTCAATTTTTGTGGATTTCAAACCAAGTGTTGCCATTATCTTTTTAGCCTCATAAAAGTTTTTGGGAATAGAGTGTTTTGATGGACATAATTCAGACATCAATTGTACGATCTCATCCATGGCATCTTGTGGAACATTCCAATAACTTTTAATTCTCATCAACCTCGCCGCAAGAGACAATGGAGAGTGATGTTGGCATCCTGGCCACAATGATTGGTTGTATTTATCCAAGAAATGAAAAAAAGTTCTAGCTTCTTCATTAGGTTCCTCTTTGTTATTCGGTTGAGAAAGCACATTTTCCTGCTCATACCCAGAAAATGATGCTCCTTGTTCTTGTCTGGCTGCATCATGGACCATCTCTTCACATGCATTTAGTGGATTCCCTTGACTGGTGCTAGCTCCACCGTAGTCAATAATTGGTTCATGAGGATTTACATCTTCGACCTCACCATGATATGTCCAACACAAATAGTTACTTTTGAAACCCTATCTAAGTAAATGATATTTAACATCAACGGGGCGGTAGCGAATAAATTAATTTACAAATTTTGCAAGGACATATAATTTTTCCATCCCTCTAATATTTTGGTAAACTCTTAGCATGATTTATAAACTCCTCAACACCTTTTATAAATTCTGGTCTATAGCCCTGACGACCGGGATACATCATGTTGTACATCCAAGATCTATCTTGAGGATCCATCTATAAAAATATTTTAATAATGAATCAAATATATATATATATATATATATATGAACACTCTGCAAACTTATGCCATTTATATATAAAAAAATGTAAACTTAGGCCATTAAACAATTGTTCTGTTATTATATTTTATATTTAAATAATTCATGTTTGTTCGACATCTTTAAAATTAGTTATAAAAAATAAATATATCAAAGGAAATACATACCTTAAGAAGCTGATCTGAGAATTCGAGAGATATACCAATAGAGCGAGTGGATCCTCAATCCTATTTCAATAAATCATATGTATTCACAAGAAATTGGTCCAAGAAAATCCAAAAATAGAAAAATAAAAAACAAAAACGAAAATCTAAAACATACCTAATTCAATTGGTTGGTGAAACCGACGCAACAATTGAAATTGTAATAATCTCCAATATAACTGAGTTGTCATTAATTTGAATAATGAACTTGCCCAATAAAGTAATTTGATCGTTGATTACTAATTTTTTGACCGTTGATTACTAATTTTACCTAAATTTTTTTTTTGAAGACCAACGGCCCCAAAGGGCTACATTACGCTAGATCACCAGAAATAAAATCAGAAACAAAGTCCGGATAGTCGGACGAACCAATGCAGGCCGAAACCGCGTTCCTAGCTAAAGTGTGGGCCACTCTATTAGCACCACGTCTGATTGAAGAGAACTCAACCTTTTCAAAGGAAGAGCAAATAGCGCGAGCGTCATCGATAATATTCCCAACTATTGAAAGATCCTCGCCACCATTTTGAAGGAGATTGATAATGTTCGAGTTATCTCCCTCGATAATAACTTTCTTCCAACCAAAATCTCGACCCATTTTCACCGCCGATAAAGCTGCGAGAGCTTCAGCCACCAACGGATCCACCAAATGATTTCTCCTATCGGTCTCCCACCCCACACAGTGCCCAAATTCATTTCGCGCCACAACTCCAATACCAATAGCATTCTCGGTAGCAAACACCGCCCCGTCGCAATTGATTTTCACCCACTGCACTTTCGGTTTCTCCCATTTCTGGACAACACGTGGGCCAGCTAAACTCCTCACCTCATCCTCAATAACAGGTAATGGCTGCACAAAAGAAAAAATTTCCCGCGCCACCTCATCAGGCCTTTTATAATGCTCCTCCATCCGTCGCACATTGCGTGCCCGCCACACGCACCAGAACCCCACAACCAGCCGCTGACATACATCCTCCTCCAAATCTGAAATTGCAAACTTAATGCCATCCTTGAAATCCGCCTCCAGTCTTTGAATAATTGCAGCAGGCACGTGAGCTAAGGCCCAAATTTGCCTTACATAATGGCAGTTCAACAGAGCATGATTTAAATCTTCCAGAGGCTCTCCACAGTGGATACAACTAACCTCGTTTGTGCAATGCCGCCGGCAAAGGTTCGCCCCCGTCGGAATTATATTGTGACAGCAACGCCAAAGAAAAGATTTAAATTTAGGAAGAACATCCACTCTCCATAAGTGCTTCCAAACTTCATGTTCTGGCCCCGAACGAACTGGACCATCCTCCAACTCGCATAAGGACTTTGCTAGGTGATAAGCGCTTTTTACCGAGAACTTGCCGTCTTTATTGTAATGCCACACCACCGAATCAGCTCTCCTACGTTCCCCCAGCGGAATCGCAAGAATCCTTCTAGCATCCTCTTCCATAAAACAGTTTTGGATCAAGACCTCATCCCAAGCCACCACATTAGGCATCATCAAATCCTTAACCCATTCGGGCCTTAGAGACGCCACCGGATTATACCGAGGTCTAAAGTTAGGCGGATTTGGAATCCAGCGATCCCTCCAGACGTTTATCGAAGTTCCATCCCCCACCCTCCAACGAGTTCCTGCCGCAATCAAGTATCTTGCCTCGAAAAGACTTCTCCAAGCGAAAGACGGGTTTCTCCCCCTCACTGCATTCCAAAGGTCCGAGGTAGGGAAATATCGTGCTTTCATAATCCGCCCAATCAAACTATTCGGGAATCGAATTAACCGCCAGAGTTGTTTTGAAAGCATCGCAAGATTAAAGAGCTTAATTTCTCTAAATCCCATACCGCCCGTCATCTTACTAGTACACATCTTCTTCCACGCCATCCAATGAATCCGCCTTTTATCCCTATCATTCCACCAAAAATTAGATATTGCCGAATCGATTTCCTTAATCAAGTTATCCGACAAAAGAAAGCAATTCAAGGTGTAAGATGGGATGGACTGTAAGACCGCCTTAATAAGAACCTCCTTTCCTGCTCTAGATAGGAACTTCTCCGAGAACCCCCGAATTCTTTTTTTCACCTTCTCAACCACATTCCCAAACACCGCTCGCTTAGACCTTCCCACCGCCGCCGGTAAGCCTAAGTAGACATCGAACCCGTTCACTTTACGCACTCCCAATGCTGCAGCCATTTCCACTCCCGACTCCTGAGAGATATTGGGGCTGAAGTAGATGGAAGACTTCGCCCCATTCATAAGTTGGCCAGAAATCCGACCATACGTCTCCAACACCTGCTTAATCGTTTCCATAGCACCCAAGCTAGCTCTACCACAAATTAGAGTATCATCCGCGAACAAGAGGTGAGAAACTCTTGGTGCCCCCCGGCAGACCGCTACCCCTGCCAAATTTCCCAACCTTTCCTGTTCCTGTAAAAGAAGAGATAATACCTCTGCGCAGAAAAGAAACAGATAAGGGGAAAGGGGGTCTCCTTGGCGGATTCCCCTCTCCGGGACCAACGACCCAAACTCCAAACCATTCAGAAGGAAAGAGTAAGAAACAGTGGAAATACAGCTCATTATACGGTTAATGAATAAAGAAGGAAAACCTAACCTGATCATCACCCGTTCGATGAATCCCCATTCCACTCGATCGTAAGCCTTGCTCATATCGAGCTTTAAGCTAAAGTAACCATTCTTTCCCGAACTACAACGCTTTATGAAATGATTAGTTTCAAACGCTACAAGAACATTATCACTGATCAAACGATTAGGAATGAAAGCAGATTGGGTGGGAGAAATAAGCTCATCAAGGAAAGGCTTTAAACGGTTTGCTAAGACTTTGGACGCAATCTTATAAATAACATTGCACAAACTAATAGGCCTAAATTTGGTGATCTCATCAGGATTCTTACATTTCGGGATTAACACAATGTGGGTAAAATTAAGCTTTCGATCAAGATGACCAAACTTTAAAAAATCCAGCACACAACACACCACATTTCTACCGACAACATCCCAAAACCGCTGAAAAAATAGAGGGGGAGGCCATCCGGGCCTGGGAATTTAAGGGGATACATGGAATTTATGGCTGATTTTACCTCGCTAGCAACGAACGGAGACATCAAGCGCCATTCCAATTCCGGTGTTACTCTACGTGGTACAACTTGTAAAACTTCATCCATGAAATCTGGGTTGCACATCTCTGAAGTAAATAGCCTACCAAAATACCTCTCAATCACCCCACGGATCCCTTCTTCCGATTCCTGAGCAATTCCATTCTCATCTTTAATAGATTCAATGAAATTTGTTTCCATACGTTGTGTTGCTTTACTATGGAAGAACTTCGTATTACGATCCCCCTCCAGCAGCCAATGGATTTTAATCCTTTGCTTCCATTGTATTTCTTCTTCCAATAATGCCTGACCCAATTTTCTCCTAAGAATCCGTTCTTCCTCCAACGTCTCAGGAGTAATCTGTAGTTGACGTAGGCCTTTTAGTCTAGATTCCCACCTCTCCATATCTTCTCCTCTTTCCCGTTGACTCCTTTTCCAATTTAGGAACCCGACTTTGCAATTCTCGATCCCCTCCAAAACCCTATCTGTCGGGGAGTAGGCCATGGAGCCCTCCCAAGCATTCTCAATAATATCTTTACATTCGGAACTCCTGATCCAGCAAGCCTCAAAACGGAACGGCCTCCTACCCTTCATTTTCCTCTTCTCCCGTCCATTAAATTTGGTCAGAATGGGACAGTGATCAGAACATGAAGCAGAAATATGAACAACACTAGCATCCGGAAACATCGATCTCCAATCCCCACTAGCTACTGTACGATCAAGCCTAGCTCGAAGTGTATCTGGAGCAACCCTATTTTTTACCCAAGTAAATGGGTATCCCGAGAAACCCAGATCCGTTAGACCACAATAATCCAAAGCTTCAGAGAAATCATCCATCTGCCTACAACTCCGATCATTTCCTCCTTCCTTCTCACCATTATGGAGAATCTCGTTAAAATCCCCTGTGACCATCCACGGAAGTTGGACCTGCCTGGAGAGAGACCGAAGCAAATCCCAAGATTTATATCTGTTGTGACGTTCCGGGAAACCATAGAATCCAGTCAAACGCCAATCCCCTTCCTGCTCCGAATTCGAGATCACAACATCAATATGGTTCTTTGAGTAACTAAGCAACGAAACCCCCACATCCTTCCTCCACAATAACGCCAAACCACCTCCAGTACCAGCAGAATCTACCCCTACTCCATCCATATTCAACATCGATTTCAGAGTCTCAATCCGTCTACTCTTACACCTCGTTTCAGAAAGAAATATAACCGAGGGGTTATGTTCCCGAATAAAGGAACGACGGTTATGAACTCGCCAGGGCCCCCCCGAGCCCTGACAGTTCCAGCTGAGGCAACTCATTGGTCTCGGCGGGACTGCCTCGCAGTCTCCGCCGTTAAGTTTGTGTCGCCTAACAGGACCGGAATATCAGAGAGAGAATTGGGAGAAGAAGTTTCGGGAAGTTGATTTTTGGTACGAGGTATTAACGTATTGGAAGAGTTTCTAGGCTGTTTACGAAATTTTCGAAGTTTTGGGGTAGGGGCGGGAAGGTCGGTATGGGAGATATTTAGAGATAAAGGGATGTTCACAAGATTTTCATGCAGATCGTTGAACTGTGGGAGATGTGGTTTGGAGTGAGGGGAGCTCAGAAGGACAAAATTGACTTCGGTGGTAACACTGGATTGCTTGGGATCAGACATCGAGTCATATTTAGGACGCTGCTTAGTGGGGCTAGGACTATTATTAGGAGAACGGGTTCTAACAGCACCCGTTAGTGGAGTATGCTGTGAGTTACTGTAGCTCAGATTTTGGCAGGGACTGGGTTGAATGTTACTGGATGGCGGCGGTAATGGCTGGAAAGTACTAATAGTCGAAAGGGAAGCTTTGTGAGAATTGGATAATTGGGGTAATGCCGGGCTGGTAGTATGGGAAGAGCTGGGTGAAGACTGTACGTTAGCTGGGTAAGGTATGATGGTTCCAGAAGGGGGGGAGTGGATGTGCAGCTGTTGGGTAGTGACTGTGGAGGAATTGATGGTAAAATTGGAGGTTCTATTGTATGGGGATTGATTGGTACGCCTCAGAATTCCCGTTGGAGAAGAGGGAGAAGAAGCAAACTTCTCGGAAAACAGGGGAGACATAGTCGGGGAAGAAGCCCGAAGCCATTCACCAAATGGGAAGTTCGGAGTTGGATCTATGAAATCTTCTTCATACCTCAACGGACAGAATTTGTCAATGTGGTCGCACACCCCGCACAAATAGCAGAAGTTTGACAATCTTTCATATTTGAATGTCAATACAGAGTCCTTTCCAGCACTATTTATTCTCACACACCGGGTGAGGCCTTCAAGCATGTTAACCCCTACCCGAACTTTGTAGTACTCCGAGAAAGGAGACTGTGGTAGCCCCTCATATTCAAACCTGTATTCACCAATATGAGCTGCAATTATTTTCGCCGTCTCAATATTCCTACGGCTCAGCGGTAATCCATAAATACGCACTATGTAATCGCACACCTCCAATTTCACCTCATTGGATCCTCATTCGCTTCCATCCTGCGTAGAATTAAGGGATATTTGTCATAGCACCATGGCGTACTCTCAAGCACCCTTTCTAGGTCCAATTTGTGATTAAAAGAGAAGAGAAAACGGTCCTCCTTCAATTTTGTAATTTCCATGCCCTTCACTGGATTGAAAGCTCTGATCATGGTGGATTTGAAATATTCAAACTTGAACGCTCGTCGAGTGAACACCCTACCCACTAAAGTCAGTGGATAGCCCGACATATCAATACCCCCTTCCTGATCCCCAAAATCCAGCGAAATGGACTCCTTTGCCCTAAGAGAAAGGCCCTGAGTCCAACAAGATAGGATTTCATCCCTACTCCTTTGATTCTCGCCTCCCTCCGCCGACGACGAAGCCATAGAGTAACGCCCGGAAATCTGCTTGGCCTCCGAATCGTAACCAGCGATACCAAGGAAAGAAGAGGAAAACCTACAGCAGAACAGAAAATCAGAGTAATATACCAGCAACGCAGAGAACAAAACAAAACATAAACACGAGTAGAAGGGAACAGAGAATGGATTAAAGGCCACGACGCTTGAGATGGAGATTATCAGCACCCGATGATGATCGCACTCTAGCAGAAAAGGAGAAGGACAATTTGAATTAGGGTTTGGCGGCTCTCATGGGAGAGGGAGCTCTCAACAGAGAGAGTTTACTGTCAGTTTAATTTTACCTAAATTAAATATAAGGAATAACTTCAAACCATCGAACAAAATATCGAGAAAGAAGTAGAGAGTTTAAAATAATTAGAAAACAAAATCGACAGAAAAACTCTAAAAAACGTTAGAATACAAAAAAAAAAATCATAGGAGTTTTAGTAAATATAGGAATCTTTTACACTAACAAAATACTATACATGTGGAACATATTTTTCTAAAAATTTATTATTTATTGATTTTTTTTCTATTATTAAAATTTATCTATGTGTTTCTAATTTTAATGTTTCCTATTTAGAATTTATGTGTTTGTGTCTATTTATACCCAAGCATGAACATGTAAAGAAATTCATACAAACTAAATTATCTCACCTGAAAATTTTTATGCTCGCCAAATTCTTTCGTGTTGTGCCGTCAAATTCTTTCGTGACGTGTAATACGTATTAGTTTAGAGAAATTATTTTACGATATAATACTGAAGTATTAGAATAAATCTAATATTTATAGATATTAGAAGAGAATTTTTGGTTCCGTGTAATATTACAGTAAATCCGGTATTTATAAGAGAAACAAAATTAGAGTTACAATAGATATAGGAATAATTAGATTTTGATCAAGTATTTTAATATATAATATTGAAGTATTAGGATAAATCCAATGTATATAGATATTAGAACAGAATTAGAGTTAAAATAGATATAGGAATAATTAGATTTTTTTTAAACTCAAGAAACATCACAATCCCTAGATTCCGAACAGAATTTTTGCCACATAAATCTACTAACCGCTCAATTTCTTCACAAAATCACCTTAACCACTAACGAGGTAGTTCGATAAGGCAAATATGCCCTGCTTTTCACATTTTACAGCCTTAGGTGTTAAAACACCAAACTTTAAGGAAATAACCCTCATGACTCAGTTCTCTATAAGATGTTTCCAGTATTTTAGTACATCCATGGGCCCCAGTCACTAATCCTCTTAGAAGGGCACTCAAACGTCATATAGAAATTAATTAGATATTAGAAGATAATTAGAATTATAGATAAATTATGGAAAAATGTAATTTTCATCTTTTTAATTTTCTTATAATATACTGACAAAAGATATCTATTGGTAATTCGTCAGAAAAAGTTTTAGTTAAATACATAATAAAATTATTTTATTATCGATGTAACATTTTGTAGGTAATCTGTAGAAATTATTGTACTTTTTGTTATTTTTGATTTTTTTTATAATTCATCGATAGAGAGATCCGTCAATAATCCGTCAATAAATTTTATCGACTATACTTTTTGTAGGTAATCTGTCGATAATAATGTTGACTTTATTCGTATATAAATCGTGGGAATTCCATAGCTAATTATTGAAATTACCTACTAAAAAATTTCTGTAGAAAATTTTAGTAGGTAATCTTCAGTTTTTTTGTAGTGGTTCCGGCGAACCATGCTACTGATATAACATATATCTGAAAAAATTCAAGTTAATTAGGCCCATGACTTATCTGTGGTTCGTTTACTACAGTTGATATATGAATGTAATTATAACGGTAAATCGTTCTTACTTGAAGTGTTTGAAGCGTAGCCGGTGCCCGTGCAAGAAAATAGACTGCAAGGGCCATAAGAGAACCTGTAGTCTCATAACCTGCAAAGAAAAGGTCGGTCAAAATGTTCAGCTTTTGATCTTCACTAAAATCGTTTGCCAATAGTTGATCCAAAAAATCGCCTCTGCTCTTCACGTTTCCCCTCTCCTTTATGATCTCTCTCAAAGTGGACCAAATCTTTCTTCTTGCCTAAAGAAATAAGCAAATTTGAACTGGTCGTTATAGAACCACAACAAGAAAACTGCGAAATTCCGACAAGAGAGATGGCCCGTTGGAAAATAGTCAGAAACGTCTTACATAAATTAATACACTTATGATTTGATCAAGAAAAATTGATTAACTGCATGACATGTATATTATATTTGTTATGTGACATGTCGTGGTTGACCGAACAGTTTCGAGCATGATTAATGAGGAGTTCCTTTTAATTAATACCTTTAAGGCCTCGGAATAAGCAGTTCCTGGAATGTTTAGTGGCAGGCCTTGGAATAAGCAGTTCCTGGAATGTTTAGTGGCAGAGAAACAAAGCCTTTCATGAAAGTATGGAAAGCTTCAGGTAATTTTCTGGCTAGTGGATCTTCAGCTTCCATGTTTAGCAAATTTTTCACCATAAGTGAAAAGGTTAGCTGCAACGAAGCGTACAAACTTAGAAATACACAGCTAATTCAATTTACTCTACTCGTCTGTTCCTGACCAAAAATAAAATAAAATAAAAATGAAATATGAGTTCATTACATGCTTGTTTTATGTATGAGTTTTTTAATTATTTTGATGTAGTCATAAATTTGTAAAATGTACGTATTAATTTGAAATAAAATAACGTCATGTAAATAATAAGAAAGTAATTGATTATTTGAAAGAATTCAGCAGAGTGACGATATTAAATAATATGAAATATGTGCTTGATTTCACTGATTCCAAGAATAAATGTAAGGGCAATATAAGAACAAATATTCAGTTTTACTTTTCAATGTAATTAAGTTTTTGGATTGATATGTTGTATCTGGTTTTTATTTTAACAAGCAATATATGAGATGGAGTCTCATTCATCCTCCTACCGTCCTACGGTCCGTTTGACTTTTTTTTTTTTTTAAGAAAAAAAGAATAATTATAAGATATTTTCTACCCCAATGTTACGTGAAATAACTGTTTTTGACAAAACTCATCCGGCCCGGGTTGCATAAACCTTATAAGTTTATAACATAGGAGGCAACTGAAGTCTGAAAGAAAATGACAGAAAATAGAGTCGAAGATCCAAAGACATTATTCAGATCACGCACTATATGAAATTATATATAGTATAAATGATAAGTAAGTTAGTATTCTGGGGTAACTGTAAGTTAAATAAGGAAAATTCTATAGATATAGACGTTTTTTTACTCTTCCACAGAAAAGCACTTGTTTTTCTCCTTTCAAAGAATCAACAAAGGAGGCTGACAGCTTATCGACATAATAGATAAAATCAGGCCTATGTAAGGAATCGTTAATCAAACCAACTGCAACATTTCTCAGCTTCTTATGATGGTCTCCTGAAACATGCATCGTGGAAAGCTCGCCAAGAATGTCGCGAAGAGGTTTCGGATAACTGCTCCTAAACAGCATATCCTCGTTTCGAAGAATAAAGTTATTGAGTTCGATATCACAACTCACAAGATACTATCGTCGTCCTCCCGAAAAGATGGGATTTGAACACACTTCCGTACCTGTCGCATAACATATATATAGTTTTGAGGATTAAAGTAGTAAGAAATTATATGATTTGTCTCCATATAATGAAAGTATTTGTTAAGGATCATGTAATTATCATATAGTTTTTGTTGAAGATCATTTACCTAGAGCAATGTTCTTGCAAGTAGCTGCCCAATGGGCTGGATTTATGTGGCTTGAAATAGGCAAGAGATTCACCCACGTATGGGAAAAAGCCCATGCTTTCATTTGGTAAGCCTGAGGGTGGCTTTTGTTTGAGAAGCGAGATCCTAAAAAGCTTAAAAGCTAAAGCTAATTACAAAAGAGTAGATACCACAAGGAAAATGACAGCGATTTTATTCTAAACTCTCTTGGAAATGGTGTTTTAAAGATGGATTATGGAGCGGTATTTATATATGTAGTCAAGAGCTTTCAGCTATCGGCCGGATACGACCCGATATAGATATGACAATACATATATATATTTTTTAATTTGGTACATAATGAGTGTCGAATACGCTGTCAGACATATACAGCATAACAAAAAAAATATTTTTAAAAATATCTGTGCATTAAAAGCTTTGAAACATATGGTAAGATTGGCAATTAATTAGTATATATTTGATTAAAGAGTAAAGACTAAGCACATTGTCAATGGTAGTAAAAATAACCCATCTTTCTATCTATATCATAAAAGTTTGAGTTAGTTTTTGAGTTTCTTAAAATGTATTCATCATCACCCAAAATACTTTAAAATTCAATCAAAGCTAATTATGTACAATAAAACATTATTTATATTAAATGATTTACCTAAGATGGTTTCAGTACGTTTAATTCTAATATAATTCTAACTATCTAAGTCTATCCAACCTTATAAAAATATTCCTTTAGCTTATAAACTTCCATTAATTAATTCTAATTTTATATTAATTCTATAAGTATATTTAATTAACAAAACAATATAATTATGTAATTTAAATAATTTATGTATAAAATATGAATTAGATATGTAAACATTATATAGTTTAATTGAATAGCATACATAATATAAATTTTAGGGATGATTGCAAAAATGGTATACCAAGTTCACCAATTTAGCGAAATTAGTACAATAACTTTTCCGGTGACAAAAGTGCCCCATATCTCCTAAAAAGTTGCAATTTAATGCACATTTTCGTCGGAGACTCAAAAACCGGCCGAAAATCCGATCCGCTTGTACACGTGGCCTTCCTACATGTCATTTTATCCGATGTGGCAAAAATAGGTTGACCATGTCAGATACTGTTGCTAATGTGGCATTTTTAATTTCACAAAATTTAAAATTAATTGGCAAGTAAGAAATATATATATAATAAAAAACTTAAAATAATATATTATACTATCTAATAAGTAATAATTCCATATATATACAGATAAATATTGAACATAATTAAAAAATATCAAACATAAAAATTTGAAAATAATGTATACTAATTTAAAAAAAAAAAAGATGATAACTCGTTAATTCATTAGCTTTACGATAATATTATTCCCCGAGTTATGTTTATATTGACACTATCATGAAAGGAATTAATGTTTTATTGTTTATATTATAGATTCGGGGCTTGGAAGTGGAATTGAAGCATATTCGATCGTTTTTAGGAAGAAGTTCACTCAATGGGCAGATTCCCTCTATTGTTACACTTTGCCACGGTTGAGTGTATTTTGCTGCACCAAGACTGATCACGTGTATTTGGGAATTACGTGTATTTGGGAATTGAGGATTATTGACGACTTAAGTATGCATGCACATGGATTTGGACGAATCGGCTTGGTTTTACTTTGTGGCTTTTAATTGAAAATGGGCTGCATGAATTAATTAGAAGGCCCAATAGGTGATGATTGGAAAGATGTATGATGGGCTGCACGTGTGTAGTGGAATTAAGGAAATTGGGTCAGTTGATTTATAAATTGGAAGTTAGTGGACTTGGGGCTGCATATTATAGGCTTAGTGTTGGGCTTTTGTGTTGTGGGCCGCCCCGCATCTCTTGGATTTAATTGAAGAGGCCCACCCTTTTATTGGTTCTTGGAAGGCTACGAATTAAAGTCCATCTTGGACAGGGATTAGGGAGCTTATATATTTGGGACAACAACAGAGTTTTATGACGGAACAAATTTGAAGGACGCCACTTTGGGCAGCAACACGCAGCAGTCTCGGGCGTGACTTTGGAGCAGCTCGGAGCAGAATTCGACATCACAATTTTTCGTTCTAGTTTAATTATTCTTATGGATTTTTATATTATGAGTAGCTAAGTTTTCGATTATCTATCTAGGGATTTAGATTCGATTGGATATTGTGAGACCTAAACGTTTTTATTAATTTGAGTTTATTCATGCATTTATCTT
>JBBMKE010079902.1:0-29489 GCA_037834125.1 Lippia alba | reverse complement strand
GGAGATATTTACTAATCCTCGCTTATGGAGTCAAGAACTTGTTTCATGTGCCTTTCCCATAAAGGCAAAGTTCTTGATAGCATCTTGGATTAGGGAAGTTCAAAACATGCAAACAAACAGTCTACCATAACAGACAAATAAGCACATATAGAAGTGTTGGCTATGAACAAAATCATTTCATTTATTATTCAAAGATTGTTTGTGATTTTACCAGGAATAAGTAAAGCAATAACTGCTTTCAGGGCACTATTCCTAACACCACCTGCGTCTCAACCACCACCACCAGACACCAACCCTGTCAAATCCTGTAACGCCCCAATTTCTAAATTCTAAAAAACCAAGAAATATTCCAAAAAGGATAGTTGGTTAGGTGGTTATATATAAATATCTTGGATTTGATTAATTGGTTACAACGTTAGTTTTCGCCTAGCTAGAATTGGTATTTCTATTGTCATCCGTTCGCCAGGTGTTTGATTCATGTATGGAAATCAATTTCGTATGTGAATTAGACACGTGGTGCGGGGGTATGATGCTCTAACATGTAGGGTGTTACAAACCCCTTTTCTTTCTCGCCTTCTCTATGCACATACGGAAACACTCAAGTCGAGATCTGAGATCTGGATCTAACAATAAGGAAAGTTGGACTGAAAATAGGGAGGGGTTATGCGCAGCAGTGGCGGTGGATTTGGAAATTTGGATAAATGGCGACGGAGGCAGATTTCAGGAGGGAAAACGATTGACTTCAGAGGGGAGGTAGGCGGAGGCGGTATTGTGGGTAGTCACGACGATGAGAGATGAGCAATTGTGTTGGTGTTGCATTTTCTTAGGGGTTGCTTCATTTAGACCAGCGGTGGAGCGGATGGTTGTTTGGTTTGTGAATTAATTAATTAATTAATTAATTGATAATGTATTATTTAATTAGAGTCACTCCTAATCGAATATTAAACCTAACACACATCAATGGCAAGTTACGTGAGTTTAGGTAGGTGTTAACCGGGTTAACCGAAATGGTCAAGGAGTTAACCAAATACACATGCGTGTTGGACGTGACACACGTGGGGTGCATGTGAGTGTGTATATTTAATTAAATTGTTTAATTAAATTTTGGGCTTTAACTAATTAGAATTAATTATAAATTCCAATCCAGAAAAATAAACTCAATAAATAATTAATTATGAATTAATTATTATTGAAATTATTAGAATAATTATTTATTTTATTTTGAATAAGATAAATAAATAAATAAAATCCTAATTGAGTTAGGATAGAATTTCTTGATAAAATTTAATTAAGATAAAATTTTAATTAAGCTTGAAGACAAAGTTAAGTAGCACTTTAGGATCAAGAAATCAAACCCTAGAAGGATTAGAAATCCTCATCCCTATCACCTAAGGGGTTCGAAACCTCTCATATATTAGGCATTTTTAGGGATTTGACCAATATTCTTGTAGCATTAGGTTTTCAAAAAGAAAAAAAAAAGTTTTACAGTCAAATCTGTCCTAACGGAAATACAAGCCAGAGAATTAGCATTCTCCATGAAATACAAGCCATCGAATTAGCATTGTCCCTCGCATGAACATGATCTAGGATTAGTGTGGATATCTTTGGAGGACTTCTACTTTGGAATCTTGAAGAATGATTCTACTTTGGAATTTTGAAGAAGGATTGTTCGAGAAGGACATAGAAAATCAATCCACACGAAGAGTGTTTGAAAGGTGATTCAAACACTTCAAAAAAGCTTCAATAAAAGTGAGTTTAAGGAACTTTCTTATGTACATTTTAGAGTAAAAATTTCAAGCAAAAGATTACTTGTTGAAAAAAAAAATTTAAAATTTTGGTTGCGCATATTACGTTATTTTCAATAGGGTGCAGCCATAAACGAAGCCAAAGATCTGAGCACCTTAACTATGGGCAAATTCATTGGGTCCTTAATCTAACACAAGCACACTCATGCCAAAAGATGAAATACCAGACAAAAGAAAGAACATTGTTTTTGCTCTTAAATAAAAGGAAAAAATATTTTTTATCATCTGAACTTTGTCTCTCTTTGTAATTTATCATTCCGATAAACTTTCTTGTCCAATCTTTGCATTTGTAACATACAACCATCTAAACATCTTTTTTTTTTTTTGTGGTTTTGATGAAAATAAAACTTACGTGTATGTTTTATAAACATGCTACGTGTCATTTTTTTTTGTCAAAATCACCCAAAAAAAATCGATGGTTGTATGTTATAAATGAAAACATTTGATGGTGGTTTGCGAGAAAGTTTGTTGGGATAATAAATTGTAAAAAGGCGCAACATTCAAATGGTAAAAAATCTTTTTCCCTAAATAAAATATCAATTTTGAAGACAAAATTGATGGAAAAACTAGTATTTCTTTCAAGAATGATAAGGCAAATTGCAATTGAATCGAAAATTCTTCTTAGAAGTAAAAACAATAGAGGGAGAAAGATGATTTCATTTCTCAGATCTGGAAACTATACAAAAGCCCTCAACTGGATATATACAAAGTCAAAGCGCAGAGCCAATAAATAAATGCCAATTGTCTCTAATGACAGCTAATAACAACTGCCTAACAACTCTAGCTAAACTCCCACGTGCATGAACAAAGAAGCTGGAAAACAAGTAAACAAACAAACTATATACAAATTACAAAACACCCCCCTCAAGGTGGATGGAAAATGTTTTTCACAGCCAACTTGACCAAGATATAGTGAAGTTGCGGCGCTGGAAGTGCCTTGGTAAAAATGTCAGCCAATTGGTGCATGGTGCGAACTAGAAGAAGCTTGATAAACCCAATGGAAACCTTGTCAAGTACAAAGTGACAATCCACTTCTATATGCTTGGTGCGCTCATGGAAAAGTGTGTTTTCGGCCAAATGCACTGCAGCAAGATTGTCACAATATAATGATATAGGACCTGATAAGTGAATTTGGAAGTCTTTGAGCAATTGTTCAAGCCACACCAATTCACTGCATGCAACAGTTAAGGCCCTATATTCAGCTTCAGCTGAAGATCTGGAAATAATTGATTGTTTCTTTGATTTCCATGAAATCAATGCATGACCAAGAAACACACAGAAACCGGAAGTGGACCTTCTTGTATCCTGGCAAGAGGCCTAATCTGCATCAACAAAAGCACTTAACTTGATATAATTATGTGCTGGGAAAAAAATACTTTGGCCTACTGTTCCTTTGAGATACTTCAGAAGATGATGCACTGCATCAAGGTGAATGGTATGTGGTTTGGAGACGTATTGACTGAGTTTATTGACTGAGAAGCAAATATCTGGCCTAGATAAGGTGAGATACAGCAGTTTGCCAATAAGTTTCTTGTATGTAGAAGTATCTGTCAATATATCTCCATCAAATGAATTTAGTTTGATAGTTGGATCCATTGGAGTTGGTGATGGCTTAGCAGCAAGATATCTAGTTTCCTCCAAAAGCTGAAGAGTATATTTTCTTGGACTCAACACTATGCCTTGTGGTGATCTAGCAATTTCTAATCCAAGGAAAAACTTGAGAGAACCAAGATCCTTAAGCTTGAATTGAGAGTTTAGAAAGACCTTCAGTGTTGCAATTAATGAAGTATCAAGGCCTGTGATGATAATATCATCAACATAGACCACTAAAGCAATGAAGCAGCACCAGAACCCTTGGTGAAGAGAGAATAGTCAGCTTTAGACTATTGAAACCCATACTGAATCAATGAAGTGAAAATTTTAGCATACCACTGTCTTGATGCCTGCCTCAAGCCATAGATACTCTTGTGAAGCTTACAAACAAGTGGACCATCTTGTGCAACTGAAACAGTGGGAGGACAATAACCCTGTGGTAAGTCCATGTATACTTCCTCAGATAAATCCCCATTAAGAGAGGCATTGTTGACATATAATTGTGCTAAATCCCAGCCTTTTGCACTTTCTAAAGCTAGCAATGTTTTGACTGTAGCAAGCTTGGCAACTGGAGAATAAGTATCCATAAAGTCAATGCCTTCTAACTGATTATAACCCTTAGCAACCAACCTGGCTTTGTGTCTATCTAAAGAACCAGCAGAGTGGAATTTGGTTCTAAACACCCATTTACAACCTATGGAATGATGATTAGGTGGGAGAGATACAACTGACCAAGTATGGTTTTGTTCCATTGCTGATAGTTCATCTTGCATAGCATGCCTCCATTCAAGATATAAAGAAGCTTCCTGATATGTTTGAGGCTCAATATGTGAAGAAATTGTCAAGCAAAACTGTTTATGAAGTGGAGACAAATTTGCATAAGACAAGTAATCAGAGATGGGGTATTTAATTGAATTAGAGGACTGAGATTTCCCATCCAACATGCTACAGTGGAAATCTTTCAAATATGAAGGAGTCTTAATACTTCTAGTTGATCTTCTGAGTGGCAATAAAGGGTTGTTGACATTAGGAATGTGAGTATCAACTGAAATATCAGCTGAAGTAGAATGTGGATGTGGTGATGCAATAGACACTGGAGGATACAAATCATCATCATGATTCAAATCATCATCATGTGAATCAGCAACAAAGGATCTAAGGGAAATGGCAAATGATCAGCTGAGTCTTGAAGAAAATGATAGATGTGTCCATGAAAAACAACATCTCTGGAGATGAAAATCTCTTTTGTGGATAAATCCAAGAGTTTATATCACTTAACCCCAGTAGAAAATCCCAGAAAAACACACTTTCTAGCCCTTGGTGTAAATTTATGCCTTTGTGATGGTAAGGTGGAGGCAAAGGCCAGACAACCAAAGCATCTAAGGGTAGCATAATCAAAATCTGAATGGTAAAGCAATTGGAATGAAGATTGATGATTGAGATGCACTGAAGGAGTTCTATTAATCAAGAATACAGCTGTAAGAACACAGTCAGTCCAATACTTCAAAGGAATTTGAGATTGGAAGTGCAAAGCTCTAGCAACATTCAAAAGATGTTGATATAAAACTCTCCACCACTGAGTTCTGCTGTGGCCTCTCAACACAAGAAAATTGATGTCGAACTCCATGTTGTTTAAAGTATTCAGTAAAGGACAATTCAAGGGCATTATCTGATCTAAAACATTTGATTTTAGTATGAAACTGAGTTCGTATGAAAGTGAAAAACTGGAGAATCACAGCAAGCACATCAGATTTGGATTTGAGAAGAAAAAGCCAAGTAAATCTAATATGATCATCAACTAGCTAGAGTTAAGAAATACTTGAAAGGATTACTGGGAGCATGACCAAAGGGCCCCCAACTGTCAGCATGCACAAGATCAAATGCTGCAGTTGATTTGTGCTGATTACAAGTAAAAGAGAGTCTTTTATGTTTTGCCAAAGGGCAAACAGTACATGGAGAAGATGAAGTACTAACAGTTTTGAGGCCTAAAGCAGATTTCAATTGCTCAAGTACAGAAATAGGAACATGGCCTAATCTAGAATGCCATATGGAAGTAGATACAGCATTGACAAAGGTATGATTATTACAAGATGTCAGATTTGTATCTAAAATATACAATCCATCTTGAAGCTCAACCTTGTCAATCATCTCCCTCGAGACTGAATCCTGAATGAAGCATTTGTCAGAATGAAAAGAAATTGACAAATTAGAATGATGAAGCAATTGACTCACAGAAATGAGATTGAAATGGAACTGTGGAATGAAATACACATTGAAAAGTGTAACTGAAGGATGAATGGACACTGAGCCTTTTATATTGGACTTGGAATATAGAACCATCAGGTAAAACAACATGAGAATCACTCACAGGTTCAATGTTGAAAAGCAAAGATTTATAACAAACAATGTGCCTACTAGCACCAGAGTCTAAGATCCATTTAAAGTGACTCAGAGATGAAGAAGTGGTAGCAGAAAGTGAGATACCTGTAACTGCTTGTGATTGGCCTTTAGGTCCAGAATCAACACCAGAATTTTGAATCTGCAATTGAGAAAAAAGTAGAGACAAGAGAGATTGATATTGTTGCTCAGAAAGTTAATTAAAAAATACAGTTGAACCACTAGATGGAGGATCAGAAACATGGTGTGAATCAAAAGTAGGAGTGGTAGTCACTTGGGCAACTTGATTCACGTGAGTAGGTTGATGAATGGAAGTGGATTTTGCCCTATATTCCGAGAAATATCCAGGTGGATACCCATGAAGCTCATAACATCGATCCACTATGTGATTATCACGATGACAGTGCGAGCATTCCAGTTTCCCACGTCCCCTGCCGGAATAAGAACCACGACCAGGAGATCTACCGTAATAGCGAGAAGGAGCACCACGAGAGTATGAAGAACTAGAAGATTTACTCTTCACGGTAAACGCCATTGGAGTTACAGATGAAGAGGAAGAAGGAGTTAACTCTCTCTGGCGTTCCTCTTGTAAAACCAACGCAAAAACCTTACTAATGAAAGGCAACAGATCCATCATGAGAACATGACTGCGAATAGAGGCGTAAGAATCATTCAATCCGAGCAAAAATGTCATTACATACTCTGATTGATAAAACTTGCACAAATCACTGACGCCTTTGCATGAACAGAGATTGCAAGTACATATTGGATAGTAAAGTGAAAGTTCCTCCCAAATAGCCTTCAATTTAGTAAAATAGATGCTTACAGAGGATGACTCATGACGTATAGAGAGTAATGCCTGCCTCAATTGAAAAATCCGCGGGCCATTAGACTATTGAAAACGATCGCGAAGATCTAGCCAAATGTCGCGCGCTGTGTCGGAGAAGAGAATGCTGTAAGCAATGTCCTTAGAAACGGAGTGGATGATCCAGGAGATGACCACATCATTGTTGCGGATCCAGGAATTCGGCGAGATTCCGGTTCAGAAGCAGCCGGAGAGTGAAGAGTTCCGTCAATGAAACCTTGCTTGTTCTTCGCTGATAACGCAATGAGCATGGAATGGCTCCACGTGTGGTAATTATCGCCGGTGAGATGCGGAGTAACCAAGCCAAAGCTAAAATTCTCCGAATGAGAGAGAAAGTACGGATCATCGGAAGAAGCAGATGAAGATGCACTGCCGGAAGCCATGGCGTACTGAGAGAGATCTATGCAAAAGTCCAGGATGAAAACCAGCTGAAAACGTCGCCGGAAAAGAGATATGGTCCCCGGAAAAAGGTGCCGGAGATCAAATGGAAAAAGGTGATAGTCACTGATACCATCTTAGAAGTAAAAAAACAATAGAGAGGGAAAGATGATATTCTCGTTTCTCAGATCTGGAAACTATACAAAAGCGAATACGCCGATCGAACCTGATGATCTATATAAAGCTTCTATATGTCGTAGAAAATCTGAGCTGTTGTGCTGTTTACAAACTCAATTCCATGGTACCCATAATGTGTAGAAGTAATCGTATTAACGTTGTTATAGTACAAATGCTGCCAAAACATGTAGTCCCTGTCGTATAACGGGTCTCCTGTATCCAATTTAATCAAGACATTCAGCAACTCGTACAGCAAAACGCCGTACAAGCCGCCGGAGATGGGGTTGCAAAATACGTGGTCCCTGCTGGTCCTTGGGCAGTGCTAGTTTCCAGAACATATCATTCATGTAAAGCAGGAAGTGCTCGTCGTGTTCGAGTCGGATCTCCGTCGAAGTTCTCTCCTTCCTGCCGAAGTAGGGCTAATTCAGAATTAAGTCTCTGATCTCCACCGGGGAGTAGTCAAAACCCGAGCGCAAGATGCGTATCATCCCGTGGAAGACCATGTTGGCGCTGGAGCTGCTGCTGCTGCCTAGAAGGAAAGTCCTGGTAAAATTGACATTTTCCATCCAGGGGTCCCTGTCAGCAGAAAAAGAATCAGGATTTAATATAAGAGAAGCCAAAATTAAAATATCAAACTGGATAAGGCTAAAAGTTTATGGGAAAATAAAAATATAATAAATATTTAAAAAGATATGTATAAAAATAAAAAAAATTCAAAATTTAGGAGGCTAAAAGCCTGAAACCACCCCATGCCCCTCTTGGCTCTATCCATACCTATCGGGGTTTCCTGCCAGAGCTTGGCCATAAGCCCAGGTCACGGCGTCGACAACGAAGTGGTATGGATCGGGGAGGCGGTGCTCTGGCGCGAGAGGGTGCTCCATGGAGACAACCACGGTGGGAATCTGGCCAGCAAGGCCGTTGCAGAAGTCGTGCTGGGGTGCACTGGCAGCCTGTAGAGGATGAAATTGCCGCCGTGGACGTTGATGATGAGGGGCAGTTTTTCGCTGGTGGGGGGGTTGGTGGGGGTGTAGAGGCGGAACCGGAGTTCTCGCCGTTGGGGTGGAGAATGTCCTTCGAAAGGGTGGTCGGCGGTGGCATGATGCCGGCGGCGGACGACATCGGTGGCACGATGGGAACGGGGACTTGGCTTCTATTTAGAGTTCCATCGCTATTCCAGGAGATTCCCAGTTCCCTGAAGGCATCTTCCCATGTTTGAGCTCGGACTGAAATCAAGAACAAGAAGTGGATAATTAGAGTAGTGTAGCTATAATTGTGGAGAACCATGGTGTTTCGTTAGAGGGTTGTAGCTTTCCTAGCTATTTATGGTGGATTATATAGACCAAGGAAGAAATAATTAACAAATAAGCTAGTCAATTAATTGGATCCAACGATCGAGAATTAGGGATGTTAAGAACCGAACCGAGCCGAACTTTGTTGTTTTTTTTCTGGCTCGAGGTTCGGCTCGAACTTATTCAGCCCGGTTTGAGTTCGAGTTCGAGTTCGACGAACTTTAAATTTTTGATTCGAAGTTCGGTTTGCTATGTAGTTCGAGTTCGGCTCGGCTCGGTCTCGAATTCTAATCCAATATATAATTTTTTTAAAAAAAGAAAAAATAAAATATATAAAGATATAAAATATATTTAATTCAATATTGATCATGGATAATTAAATATATACATGTATATATATAAATACATAAATATATATATAGATATATTACATTTAAGTCATATATATATATGTATATATATATATATTATATATTTTTTAAATAAAATATGTCGGCTCGCGAGCCACAAACAAGAATAAAAAGGTTCGGATTCGAGTTCGAGTTCGGCTCGAACCTTGGCTCGGTTCGACTTCGGTTCGAACTTTTCGAATTTGAATTCGAACTTTAGCCGGCTCGATTCGGCTGGCTCGCGAACCGGCTCGGTTAGTGAACATCCCTATCGAGAACATATCATGTGATCGTGATTGTATATTTGTATATTATATAGAGATGAGAGAAGATATCATGCACATTTTTTTGGATTGTCCTCTGCAAGAGTTTTTTGGGATTTTTTTATTGTCCCTGCTGAGCTAGTCGATTTTAATTGAACGAGCAAAATAAGAGGAAATTAATTTAAGAGAATAGTTCAGAAACATTATTTTTCTGAACTGTCACTTGCCTATCATCTTTATCGTGACTCATTGATTTATTTGGCGAGCTAGGAGTAGCTTCTTTCTTAGGAACCATCAGGAGTCGGTTCGTGAAACTATTCTTGCTGCGAAGATGCTGCATCACTGAGGACGTGGAAAAGATTCTCTGAAAAACCAAAACTAGAAATGGTTTGAGTGTACAACTTGGAGTCCGGTGGAAGTGAGCGTGTATTAGAATGTCAAATCTACAATCACGGGAGGTCTAGTTTGGGATGCAATGAGAATTGGTTGTCTGGATATATTTGTAACCTTGAGGATTCAATCATGGCTGTAGAGTTCCTTGGGATATAAGGAGGTTTTCCGTCTTACTTGGACAAAAGGTTTGAGAAAATTATCGCCGAATTATCTGATTCAAAAACTTTGATCTCTCTTATGAAAAGTTTCGAATTAGAGATCATTCTTTAAAAATATCATCTTGAGCCGTAAGACTGATAAAGATGTCATGAGAGAACAAAATCTACATGCACCAAGAGAAGTGAATATATGTGCCGATGCTCTTGTTCAAACGGGATATGGGATTTAGGAACTTTGCTTTTTTGATAAACAAGTATATTACATAAAACAATTATCTTTTTATTTGTTGCTTTTCATAAATACTCAGCTCTTTGCGATAATTAACTTACAAATATAGCCGATCGTTTGGCTTTCCGTGGTGCGACTGGACAAGAAAAATGGTCCTTTCCTGATAATCAGATGCCATCAGAGGAATAATCGTGGTTGATAGATGGGGATATCCGAGTTTTCAGATTCAAATGATAATCTTGCCGAACTTGCTGATAGTATGGAATTTTTGGAAGGATTCTGCGTGGTGGAAGAGAGACTTTCATCTTTACGATCTGTCTCCACTAAAACAGGGGAAGTGATGTCTGTCATTTATCTAAATATGTTTGCTTTGAAAATTACTAGTGTGTGCATTTTGACTATTGTTAGCTATAAGAAATGTCATCTGCAGTGCTGTTTTTGGAGCTTTATTCAATCCAAATTTCATAAGTTGGGAAGAGAACAGGAGTGTTCCCAAACTGGATGCATGATTTCGGAGGTATGATTGTTATTTATGATGAGAATTGCGGCTGAATTATACTTAAGAAGTTGAACCTTTTTAATTGTCATGATAAATATTGCTTTGATCATATCTTTTGGCCGAGAGGTATCATTTGGGTTTTGCAGATTCAAACTCTTTACCAAATGCTGCTATACTGGAATGGTCACCTTGTGTGGCTTGCGGGTAACTTAAGAATTGACGGCTCTGTTATAATTCTTACTAATTATCTGCCGAGAAGTGATAGGGCCTGGTTTTGGCCATATAATAGCCCTGAGGACGCCATCAGAATAGTTGAGATCACTTGTCGCAGTTGCTTGCTACTCTGGCTTCAATTGCTGCACAGAGGACTAGGCGCCTGTCTAGGCAGACAAGTGATCCATTTGAGTCAATGTGTACGAGGGTGGATTAAGTTATGAAGCAAACGCTGGGAATTTAATTGGCAAGGTTTAGCAATTACGTGGTGTGTCTTATTATTTACTTGAGAGTTGGAACATTTTTGTTACTCCTCCCTTCTTGATTCTTAGATCATGTCTCATTGTATATTTGTATTATTGTCTTTTAGCTGTTGAGTATGCAATTCACGCCTTGTTAAATTTAGATAATTAATCGAATAACTTTTGTCTTTGTATAAGAGTAATTATTGTCAAATTTTATTGTTTAAGAAGGCTTCATATTGTTGGGATAAAATCAACAACACGGCTTTGGAGCGTGACAATAGTAGGTATTGATTTTTATCAAATTCGACAATTTCAATTATTAAATATGAGTTCTTTTAAGATCAAAGTTTCGGAGGAGTCGATTGACAGTTCGTTTAGGTTTAGATTTGAAGATTTAAAGATGTGGACAGATCCATATCAATCAATTTGATAAATTTTAGTTCTCGACATAAAATTTTTAACGAAAAACATTAATTCCGAAGCAGGACACAGTACATATGGGGGTAGTGTTTGTGATCCGTTAACAAATCGCAGCACAAAAAACATAATTTATGAAACTAAAAAGAAATTCATGTGTAAGTATGCCTAAACAAAGGGATGCAGCCTAAGAAGTTTGGAACTTAAATTTCTTGACGGAGTAGAATTACTAATAAATTTTGTATAAATATACTTTAATTTTCTCTATATATTTGAACATAAGAAGAAAATTAGGAAAACAAAGGCAGGCAATTTTATTCATCGGCATTATATTATTCAAGACGAGATTAAAGGCCATAACAATAACTTAGGAATACTAACGAAACAAGAAGATCATGATGCAAATTGCGAGGGATTACAACAGATGGTACGACATATCCCCAGATGATTTCAAGTTTCCATCCGCTAAATTGATTAACAACTTCATTTCGTCGTACAATTGCTGCGCCGCGGTCCTATTCGTCATCTCTATGCCGTGGAATCCTCCCGGATTAAACAGATAGAAAACCGAAATGCCAAGCGACTGCAAGAAGTGCACCAACTGTGCCGCCCTGTCGACTAAGGGATCTCCATAATCGCTTTTAATATACACTTTAGGCAATCTCGAGACCACATTAGTACTGTAATATGTGGGGTTAGTCGGGTTGCAAAACTGGTGGTTCCTATTTATGCCCGGTCGCAGAATCAGGCTCCACTGAACATCGTTAATGTAAAGAGGCAACACGGTGTCGTTTACAAGTCTCAACTCTGATTCCGTCCTGTCCACGCCGCCGAAGTAGGGTTGATTCAGAAGCACCCCTTTGATCTGCAATGGCTAGAGGTTGAAGCCATGTTCGGCGCCGTAAAATGACTAGAGAGCCGTGTTGTAGACAATGTTGGCCCGAGCTGCTGCCGAGCAAGTAAACCCTGGAGAAATCTGCGTACTCCATCTACGGGTCCCGCCCACCGGCATCTATCCCCTGGCCCAGGCCTGTTTATTAGCACAAGTTGTGGATTAGATTTTTGTTCTAATTTTGTATTCCATTTCCTATTTCACCCGCACATAACGCCACATTTTATTAATAGGGCGAATTACATACGGGTCCCTAAGATTCGGCCTAATTACATTGTGGTACATGAATATTTAGATATTGTATATCAGTCCTTAAGGTTCTGATTCCGTAAGAAGTCCATAACGGCCGTTAGAGTGCCATTAGAATTTTACAAATTTAATTACAAATAAGTCCCTCAAGTTTGATAGGTATAACAAAATTATCCCTCAGGTTTACGTAGACTTCTAACGGCTGTTATGAATTCTAACAGAATCAAACCTTAGGGACTGATATGTAATATCCAAATATTCGTGGATCGCAATGTAATTAGGCCAAACCTGAGAAATCCGTATGTAGTTCGCCCTTATTAATATACGGTTGAGATCGGAACATTAAATCTTTTGATATATTTTCACATGACAATGGTATCTCTCACTTATTTTCAACACGTCACACTTGATGATGCTGAATGGAAATAGAAAATCAAGTGCCGTATGAAAAATCAGAGATAAGTAAAGACTATACATATATAATAGGGAAAATTATATTTGACTACGCTGTTAGATAGAGTAATTACAATGTAGTCCATTTTTATTCGAAAATTAGAATTTAATCCCTGAATGTTATAGACCGTTTGTGATCCCTCCATTCCGTTAAAATTTCGTTAGGGTTGGGTCTATCCTTTTATTAATTTAATGAATAAAATAACAAATTCATCCCTGCAATATACATATTTCAACAAAACGATACCTATGTATTACATATATAACAATGTAGTCCTTGGGGATCTAACGGAACCTTAACGGAATAGAGGGATCACAAACGGTCATAATATTTAGGGACTAAATTGTAATTTTCGAATAAAGATGGATTTAATTGTAATTACCCTATCTAACAGGGTAGTCAAATGTAATTTTTCCTATATATATATATATATATATATATATATATATATACCTGTTTCTGAGCCCATCGGAGGACATCTAAGGTCTCGTAATATTGGTTGGGGACAATGGTCTCGGGGGCAAGGCTGTGCTCAATAGAAACGACAATAGCAGGGAATTGTGCGGCAATGTCGTTGCAGAAGGTGTGGAAAGGTTCATTGGCAGCGCTTTGGAGGATGAAGTTGCCGCCATGGACGTAGATTATGAGGGGCAGTTTAGTGCCGTTGGTGGGGGGGTCGACCGGGATGTAGAGGCGAACCTGCTCCGCCCACCCTCCGGGTTTTAGCGAAGATCCGTTAGTGTAGACAAAAATGTCTTTAGAAAGGGTGGTGGCACCATCCACCGGATGCAGTGTCGGTGGCACTTTGGGGATTCGGGCCGACCGAGTCAAGGCCCTCGGGTGCCAGGCGATTTGTAGTGCTCTGAAGGCAGCAGCTTCTTCATCAGCTGTTGGAGCCCTGATTCCTGACAGCTGGGAAATGGCAAACGTGAAGAGAACTAGCGTTTGTATGGTTTTATTAGCAACCATTTTGTTGGTTTTCATGGTTATTGAAGAGATCGAAGAGTAGTATGGGGGATTAAATAGGGATGAGGATGTGATTGTTTAAATAAACTTAGTGATAACTACGAACAACCGCCTAAGTTATAGCCAAAATACGAATTTTCTTCTGAGATTTGAAAAATTATGAACACCTCCTTGAAGTCTATATTCTTTCTCACAAATTGTTTCACCCATTAATTATGGTGTTAAAATTTTGATTGCGTCAACAACGTTATTTTTAAAAATTTCAATTGTACCCTTAAGGGGTATATTGTAATAATACTGGAAGTATGAAAATATATTTCTAATGTTTATAAAATTTATATTTTTTAACTTGAAAATTTATAATTTAGTATTATATTTATCTTTTAGTGTTATTTTTTTTCATCTCTTGATAGTTTTGCACAATAATTAGTACTCAATTACTTTTGAAATTTTACACTTTAGTACCCAATATTTCAATTTTGTTTCACATAAGTGCCCAGTTTCAGATCCAATAATAAAAAAATGACGTGTCATTTTTTTAATGGCGCGAGGCACTTTCAGATCCAACCAATAAGAAAATGACACATGTCATTTTTTAATTGGCACAGGGGCACTTAAGTGCAACAAAATTCAAAGGTTGGATATTAAAGTGTAAAATTTTAAAGGTTGGTTACTAAAATGCAAAACGGCTGAAATATTAACCCTATATTTTATCTAAAGTATAAATCGAAATAGATATTTCATGCATATTTGTCCCTATAAGTATGATAAAAAGAAATTAAAAATTCTACCTCAAGTTTATATATATCTTAGTTTTATGTATATAATGCATAAGTTTATTTAAGTTTATTCATTTGAAATTATAATTTAATCCCTAAAGATTATGAGCCGTTTGTGATCCCTTTATTCCGTTAGGATTGAATTTTATCCTCAAGGATTGCAGTGTTACATGTGTAATACATAGTGATCGTTTTATTGGAATATATAGATTGTAGGGATAAATTTATTATTTTATTCATTAAACTAATAGAATGATTGAACTCAACCTAAGGAAAACTTAACGGAATAGAGGAGTCACAAACGGCACATAACATTTAGGGACTAAATTGTAATTTTCGAATAAAAATGAACTGCGTTGTAATTATCATATCTTGCAAAGTAGTCACATGTAATTTCCCTATAAAATATGCACTAATTAAAAATAGGAAAACTTACATCTAGATACTCTGCAGTTAGCCATAATTACAAATCAGGACCTATTCTTTCATTTTTTTACATATTAGTCCCTTATGTTATTCCGGTTGAGGTTGAGTTCCCTACCTTCCGTTAGGGTTCCGTCAGGTTTACCAAACTCACATAGGGACTGTTTTGTTATATACAAGAAATAGAGGGGTCGTTTTGTAAGGTGGTAGAACATTGATGGGTCGTTTTGTAAGATGTTAACAAAAAATTCAAGGGTATGTTTGGAAGAACAGGTCTAAAATTTGACGGAACCCTAACGACTACCGAGGACCTCTAACGGAATCAAACTTTAGGGACTAATATTGAAAAAAAATAAAAGAATAGGTCCTGCATTGTAATTATGGCTAAATACAGGGTACCTAGATGTAAATTTTCCTTAAAAATAACCTAAATATATATAAATAACCTAATTTAAAAAAAATGTAAAAAGTATATTCACATTGATCTAATAAGTATGAAAAAATAACAAATTCAAAAAACAAGGACATAACATTTTCCTTTGTCTTCTCTTTTTTTCTTATTTTTCTTGAGTTTGGCTATTCCTAGCCTAATTTTTCTCCGGCGAGATGAGATATATTTCGATGGTGACAACGGTGATATGGTACGGTAGCAATAACGACAATAACAATAAATGTAGGCAGTGGCTGGAGGAATCTGGTTAGCGGCGGAACTGGAAGTTGGGTATGGTGTTGCTCTATTCCGTGACAAAATGAGAGAGTGGCCGAGAGATGGAGCAAGTTAGGGAGGAAGAGAGAGAGAGAGAAAAAACTAGAGGTGATTGGGTGGCCGGAGAGAGACAGAACCGGCGAAATAGTGAAGGAAAGGGTTTCCCCCACTTTTTCCTGATCCAGCGAGAGAAAGAGAGCAACGAAAAAAGAAAAGGAAAGGAAAGAGATCGGAAAGCTGTTGGTCGGCCGTATTATAGTGGTTGGTGGCGAGCTGCAGCGGTGAGAGGTAGAGAAAGGGGAAAGGACTGTGGTGGTAGGTGGATGACTACATTTTTATTTTATTTTTTTAACGCACACATCCCAAGTGGTCACAAGGACTCAAATCTTTGGATGACTACATATAATAATATAATAAAAATGGAAATATCAGCATATTCTTGGTGTTATGATTCTTACATATATATTTATTATATATATTTACATAGAAGATGTTATGGAGATCCGTAAACGTACCCAGAGAAATAGAAAAAAGATGAGAATAGTTGATGTGATGCATGCGAACGTTGGAGATCTAAATCATGAAATTAATAAAATATAATACTTTTGCAATGCATAATTAAAATAAATAAAATAGTGAGCATAATCAAGCATGTTGTTTGTATGATTAATCTCTATAATAAATTAATAATATGCGCCTCAGATCCATATTTGTCGGATCGAAACTATACATATATTAAAAATGGAATAATGATGATAATGTCAGTATGATTCTTCTCATTAATAAATATGTTCTTTTTTTTAATTTAATCAATATAGCTTATCAGTTTCAATCCATAAGGTTTCAATAATGCACATTCAACGATTTATGTCGTAAATTTTGAGAAAAATAAAATAAAATTGTATGTCCATATTTTTATTGCGTATGCTTGTACCCCCGTTCTAATGTCATGCATCATATATTTGGACCTTAATTAAGGGCCGAATTTGCTTAATTTTGCCCTTATATTACAAGAAAATTATTATATGACGTTACAAAATTATTTGTGCCTTTTTATTATATAATCTAATAAAAAATAAACTCAGGTAGTAGGAGAGCTAATCAATTAATCATATTACAACTGATGGATGCGATAAATTCGTGATCTAAATCCAAATTGAACATGAATATAATTAAGAAGAAAGCAAATATAATAATATCAACATGATAAATCTCATTAGTAGATAAGAATTAGAACCAATAACTGGATCGATGGATAAGATATTAATTGCAATAATAAACCTGAAAAAGTCGGCATATTGTCCATGTGACCATTCTTGTATATTATAGAGCTGACAAACTCACTAACAAACTTACGTTGACCAGCCAAAAAATAGTTTTCGAAACGTGTGATGCATTGATAAATTAGAAAACATGAGCATTGAGCACAATTCATTGAATGTGTATATATAAAGAAGATTTTATTAAATTATTTAACAAAGGATTCCTTTTCTGATAAGTTAAGTTGCACGGATACGAACACGGTGACACAGACACGATACGACACGGATATGGGGATACAGATTTTTTTGTGAATTTTCCACGTAGAAGTGTTGGACCCGGTGTCCGACAGACACGACACGTCAAAATGATATTTTCAGAAGTGTCGGTGCATTAGAGCTGATAAGTATTAAGAATCTTTATGCATTATTTCAATTTTTTTTAAACAGTACATGTACCTTCGACTACAGTAATTAATTTTTTTGTTAAGAATAATTATTTTTCTCATTAAATTGTAGACATGCATGGATGAGCCGCTGATAGCAAGTTTAAAACTACTTCATCAAAATCAGAATTTGATCTCTTAAATTTGGTTAAATAATGAATAAATGTTTCTCACTCAACCACCTTATATATTGATATGTATATTATTCTAGCTAGTTAATACTTAAATATAATATTTATATTTCATATTTATGCGAGTATTGAATGAAATATATATTCGTTGACAACAATAAGGCTCATATGTGGTAACTCTTTCTCTCACACACACAAAAAAAAAAAAAAAAAGAAAACAAAAAATCTACAAAGTGGTGTTTTGCTAAATGATAAGTGAAAGAAACAAGAATATTTGGATGTATTTATGAATTATCCATAAACTTTAAAAGTTATATTTTTACCTCTTATAATTTACTAATGATTACCAGTGTCTCATGGGCTAATAACTATATATATATATATATATATATATATATATTTTTTTAAGATATTGTTATGTAGCATTGGAGCCATCACACTATTAGTATCATGAGTTCCATATTTTACTGTAGCAATAGTGATCCATATGGGTAATTCTAGCAAGATCTTGGTTCGATCAAATCATTGTAATAAGGGGATGAGTATTTTATATTTATCATGTGATTGATGAAAAATGTAAAAAGAATAACAAATCAAATAACATGTATAATATATTTACCCTTGTAATTAGTTAGGTTCAATCGAGTGGGATATATCAAATTAAGCAAGAATTTTCTGATCCACATTGATTTTTATAACATATAATATACCCTTGTAATTAGTCAAGTTCAATCGAGTGGGATATATCAAATTAAGCGAGAATTTTCTGATCCACATTGATTTTATAACATATAATACTCATGAGTGTTTAATACAGGCCGATTGTTGGTTCCTCTAATTAAGTTTAGTTTTGAAGACTTAAAGATCAATTTAATAAACTTTAGTTGTTGATATAAAAAAATCTAATGAAAAAAAGATTTTAATTTCTAAGAAAAACACAATGTATGGGATACCATATTGTAAACCATTAACAAACTGTAGCACATAAATAATTGAAAAAATTATATTTGACTACCCTAATAGATAGGGTAATTACAACGAATTTCATCTTTATTAAAAAATTATAATTTAATCTCTAAATGTTATGGACTGTTTGTGATTCCTCTATTTCGTTAAGATTCCGTTAGAGTTGGGTCTATTTTTTTATTAATTTTCGATTAGTTTAATGGATAAAATAACAAATTCATCTCTACAATATATATACACATTGCAACAAAAACGATCCCTAGGTATTATTCACATAATAATGTTGTCCTTGGCGGCAGACTCAAACCCTATTGGAATTTTAATGAAATAGAGAAATAACAAAAGATTTATAACATTTAGAAATTAAGTTGTAATTTTCGAATAAAAATAGACCGCGTTGTAATTACCTTATCTAGGAGGGTAGTTAGATGTAATTTTTCCTAGATAATTTTAAGACTAATGCCTAAATAACTAAATAAATATGTCTAACTTACTCGATTTTCTTGTAGTAGTAGAACTACTAATTAATTAATTTTGAATGAATATACTTTTATCTAATCTAATTATTGAAATAAGAAGTAAAATAGGAAAGCAAAAGAAACGTAGTTTTAAGGTTTTATTCATCGACCATTATTCAAGACGAGATAAATTAAAAGCCACAACAACCGAAGAAAACCAACGAAACAACAAGAATCATGATGCAAATTGCAACGGATTACAAGGCAGTCCTACAACACCCCACCATAGCTAGAAATCACGATGGTTCGACATATCCTCAGCTGATTGCAAGTTTCCATCGGCTTCATTGATAAACCACTTCATATCGTTGTATAATTGCTGTGCCGCGGTCCTATTCGTCATCTCTATGCCATGGAATCCTCCCCGATTGAAACGAGAGAAAACAGGAACGCGTTTCGAGTGCAAGAACTGCACCAACTGCAACGCCCTGTCGACTAAGGGGTCTCCGTAATCGCTTTTAATATACACTTTTTCCAATCTCGCGAAAGCAGCATCACCGTAAAAATGGGTCGTCGGGTTGCAATACACGTTGTCCCTACTCACTCCTAGCGGCAGACTCAGGTTCCACTGAACATCGTTAATGTAAAGAGGCAACACGGTGTCGTTTATGAGTCTCAACTCTGATGCGGTTCTTTCCACGCCGCCGAAGTAGGGCTGATTCAGAAGCACCCCTCTGACCTGCAATGGTTCAAGGGCCGCGCCAAATGACTGGATAGTCGTGTGGTAGGCAGTGTTGGCGCCCGAGCTGCTGCCGAGCAAGTAAACCCTCGAGAAATCTGCGTACTCCATCCAGGGGTCCCGACCACCGGCGTCGATCCCTTGGCGCAAGGCCTGTTTGGAAACCAGAAATTAATGTCAACTCTGTAACATTTCAAAATTATGAAAGAATATGAAAATAACATAACAAGGGTAAAAATCTAGCTTTCCACGGGAATTTTCAGAACGTTCATCGCAACTGTTATAATGCCATTGATACGTAAAGACTATGCAATTCATACAATGTACCTGTTTCCGAGCCCATCGGAGGACTTCTATGGCCTCAAAATTGGTAATTCCGTTGGAGGTCTCAGGGGCAAGGCTGTACTCGACAGAGACAAGAACAGCAGGGAATTGGGCGGCAATGTCGGTGCCGAAGGTGTGGAAAGGTTCGTGGGTTGCACTTTCGAGGATGAAGTAGCCGCCGTGGAGGTAGACTATGAGAGGTAGCTTAGTGCCGTTGATGGGGGGGTCCACCGGGACGTAGACAAGAACAGCAGGGAATTTGGCGAACGTGCCCCTCCCATGTACGCCCGGCTGGAAATACGTTATAATCGGGGTAGACGAAAATGTCTTTTGAAAGGGGTGTGGCGCCGTCCACGGGATACGGTGTTGGTAGTACTTTGGGGACTCGGGCCGATCGGGTCAGGCCCTCGGGTTCCTGGAGATTCCTAGTGCTCTGAAGGCGGCAGCTTCTTCTTCAGCGGTTTGAGCCCTGATTCTTGACAGGGAAATGGCAAACAGGAAGAGAACAAGAAGTTGTAAGGTTTTGGTCGCAACCATTTTGTTGATTTTAATTTCTTGGTGAGTGAAGAGATCCAAGAGTAGTATGGAGGATTATATTGGGCTGAGGATGTGATTGTTTAGATAAAATAAACTTTTTCTCACTTTAAAAAAAAGTATTTTTTACTATGAACAAAAAACCATAACAAATGATCGAAACTCATAGTAAAAGCCCTTTTACCACGCATTTAATATGAATTTATGAACATAGTTCATGTGACCGTAACAAATATTATGCTACTATCAAATGATGGTAGTAAATACTTTTTACAATGAAACTTTATCTTTTACTATGGACAATAATTTGTAACAAATATGAATAAATATATTTAGTTTTTGCCACGTCTATACTATTTGTAGTAAAAAATCAACATTAGCTACGATCATACGTTCATAGTGAAAAATTTTCACTTTCTAATGTAGTATTCACTACGATCCACATTTCGTGGGAAAAAAATTCAAATATCTTTTTATTATAATTATCATTATTTAATTTTTATTAAATTATATATTTTTATATTTTCATAAAACACAATAGTAGCTATAATCGTCAGACTCAAACACAATCCAATAAGCCATCAAATTATATAATCAAATCAATATTTTTCAATAACATTACTATCATAACAATTTACAACCAAAGATATCTTTACAAATACGAACTCATAAAAAATGTAATATTTTCCCCCCAATCTTCAACTACATGATTAATAAAAAAAATGTTATTTATTGAGCAAAACGAATTATCTTGATCTTACATAGAATTCCGCAAAAAATATAGTTTGATTTATTCCTCCCAAACCTAAAACAAGCACTAAAAAAAATGTAGTTAAACAATGTAATTATCTCGTGACTAAAAAGATAGGCGGTTTTATTCACAAATATTACAAATGTAGTTTTCTTGTGACTAAATTGGAGTCAACTTTAGAAACCTCAGTCTACATTAATAGGTACTCTGCAAAGATTCCAGAAATCTGAGCAGTTGCGTAGCCAAGCATGCAAACTAAAAATGATTTCCAAAATGTTAAAATGTCATATCACATAAGGATCCATACACTAAGAAATAGTTTACTTTGGAATTTTAGATTAGGTTAGGCCATCTACTGATTTCTGGCGTTTACTTGACTATACAATAAGCCTTGTGCAAGCCCTGTAAGCCCTATGGGTCCAATGGGGATGACCATGCTATCTACCAACTCCAAAATCCCGTTGCAAGATAGCCCAATCATCTTGGACAAACTCAAATTACTTTTGTGCCCCCAATTTAACTTGAAAAATTCCACCTTTTAGTTCTTATTTTCTGCGTTATCGAGGCATCGTCTTCTCTAGCTTATATTTTCCCCCTCAACCCCAACTTCTGCCGCCACCATCGCCTTGCCAAACCGTTACCATCACACCAAATCTTCGCGACCGCCACCACTACCACACCAAATCACTGTCACAACCACACCAAATTGCCGCCGCCACCAAAAACTTTCTTGTTATTTGTGTTCCAGAAGAAGAAGAAGAAGAATGAGGGAGAGGGCAACAATTATCTGGGATTCTCTTCATTGTCGTTGAAAAGGTTGCATGTTAGAGCAAAGGATCCATTGCTTCACCTCTGTAAATAGCCGCCATGGCCTTCTTTCCCCAAAAAAAGTGTGGGGATTGGGGAAGATAGAGGGAGGGTAAATGTGAGATTTCATTCTATTAATAATCGAGTTGAGTAAATATTAAATATTATTGAGTTAAAATACCATAAAATTTTACCAGTCCAAGTAAACACTGGTTTATTTAAATAACTGAAAATCAACCCATTCATAACCATATATTGTTGGATTAGGACCCAATCAAGTAAACTAGTTCCAAAAGAGTTGTTATTTACTGTTGCACAGTGAAAGCATCCATCAAAAACAATATTCAGGAAAAGATGATAACCGATCAATGCAATTCCAGTTTGCTAGAAATAAAGGATATTGCAAAGCAAACCCATACACAAATGATAATATAAATAATGAGCTTCAGAAAAATCACCTCAAGACTATCTCCTACTACATGAGCAGGAAGGTATTTCGGTTTGGAACCCACAATGTAATAAACTTTTCAACAATAATAGCCAGAACAAATTCATCACAAGAATGTACAGATCTCATAATGTAATAAGTTTACTTAAGCAAATTATACATATCTAACACACCAACAAACATGCACAAAGGATTTCAACTTGCATATAAACTACTTTTACGTTGCATATTCTTAAAGGACATGTCGAGGATTCAAATTCAAAACTAAACAAGTATGCCACTAATATCAGTAGTAACAAAGCTATTGCTCTGCACATCTCATGTATAAAATACAAATTTAAGCCCCCAAAGGCCCAAATTAGTGGTCAAACTTTATTCTTACAAAAGAAACATGATGCTATGAAAATCCATGAAACTAAATTATAAGTATTTCAACTACAATCTTGAGAAGTGATTAGCCCTAAAATCATATAAGAATGAATATTGATTTTTTTAAAAAATCAATACACAAATATTTTTCAATTCAATCATCAGAAATTGAAGTATTAATTTGCATAATAAACAATATGTGCTCAGATCCATATTTGTAGGATCTAGAAGAGCCAGAGAAAAATTGCAAAATATATATATTATTTATAAGGTTTGGTGAAAATTTTAAATTGTTGGAAATTTTCGTTGAATGGCAGTACTAAGGATGGCAATGAGCCGAATCGGCTTGTGATTTGCAAATTGGCTTACAAACCTATATTTAAATAAAAAAAAATTGATATATTAATGTGTATATATATATATATATAATTAATTAATATATAATATTATACATTGATTTTTATACAAAATTCTTAAAAAAATTAATATATTTATTATATATTTTCATATTTTCTCAATTAACATATATTATTATATGCACAAGTATATTTAATTATTATATAAAACTATTTTTTAATTTTAAAAAAATATATAGTCTTGATTTAGCTTGAGCTGAGCCGCTCGCGAGCCTTGGTCAAGCTATTCTCAAGCCAGTGTGAAAAGGGGGGTTCGGCTCATTTGCATCCCTAGAATATAAAAAGAAAATAAACCAAAACCACATAAATAAAAAAAAAAAGAAGAAAATTTACGAAGTGGTATCTGGCTAAATGATGAGTGAAAGAGAAAAATATTAGGGCGTATTTAAAAGTGAATTCCCCATAATTTTAATATTATATTCTTATTTTCTATAATTTACTAATTGATTACCAAATAATAAATTCTTTATGATAGATTAATATAGAAATATGCATATTCGTCGTGTTATAGAATTCTTACAATATCATACTTACAGATTATATTTACATAGAGCTGGCAAACTCATTAAGAAATTCACATTGACCAGATTTAAAAGAAGTTATGGACATCTGTAAATGTATATCCAGTAATATATTTATGGCAAAAAAATGAGAATAGTTAATGTGCAATATATTAACAATAGTTAATGCAATATAAAAAATGAGAATAATTAATGTGCAAGATATATGCGAACGTTGGAGACCTCTAATGCACCGACATTTCTAAAAATATCATTTTACCGTGTCGTGTCGTGTCGGACACCCATGTCCGATACCGTGTCCGACACCCATGTCCGACACTCCTCACGTGGAAAATTCACAAAAAAATCCGTGTCGCCGTATCTGTGTCGTGTCGTATCCGTGTCGCCGTGTCCGTATCCGTGCAACATAGTTGGAGACTAATCGATATGAAATTAACAATATATATATTTTTGCATGTTGGTTGCATGATCGATCAATCTCGATAAATTAATAATATGCGCCTCATGAGATCCCTATTTGTCGGATCGAAACTATATTCAGACATATATACTATTAAAATGGAAGCCATCCATGAAATGTGTCAAAAATAAATTAATATAAAATGCCTAATTTTAATCAAAACCCTTTTAGACCAAATCGATATAACGAGGATTGAGTATCTTATACTTATTTGATTAGTAAAAAATTTAAAAAGAATAACAAATTAAAGAACAAACGTATATAATTTGTTTTACTCGCACATGTATGATGTGGTATCTCCATTTTCAGAGATAAAAGTATTTTATCCTTTGTGTTATAAATAATTTTCAAACCATCCATTTGTGTAAAATAAAAAAACATCTAACCTACTTATATTATTTTTTAAACACCACCTTATCTCCTTTCTAATTTTTATACGTTGATTAATACAATTTTTTTTACTAAAATGGTACCAAATATTTTATTTTTATTTAGAATTTTATTTTTTGTATGCTTTATTTTTCTCTTAACCAAAAACTCTAACTAAAACATTTGAAAAATAGTTGCATGTCGGAAGAAATCTGCTTGACAAAACAATCTATTGAAGACAAGAATATGAATAAATTTTTAAACTTAGGAAAAATGAAATAAACAACGTAGTAAACACGGGTGTGTTGATGCGTACTCCTATCTGAGGGGTAAATATATATTTTTTTAAAAATTTTGAAAGGGCTTTATATGCTATTTAATTTTTTAGGAAGAGATGATTTGATAATTATGTTTTTCACAATTTTGAGATTTTTCCCCATTTTAATTTCATATTCATATAACATAAAGTTGGACACCAGGGAAATATCTATCACCACAATAGAGATTGTGGTCTTTGAGAAGGGTTCCGTAAGGCATGGGACAAAAGATTCCATAAGGTCGAGATCGTGATTTGAACAGGATAGTGTAACTTGTGAAAAAATGGGGATACTGAAGTTCATCCTCTGGGCTCATCCATTAAGGATTCTCGCACTTTGATCTATAAGCCTTGGGAATGTAAACTCAAGCAAATTATATGTTCTGATAATGGTCTCGCTGATGCCTTAGCCAAGCTACTTTAGTAAATGAACGAAGAGATGAATGTTTGGGATGAATATCCAGAATAGCTCAATCAGGAGAGTGAAGACTTTGGCTTCGTTGGCAAAAAAATAATAAAAATAAAATAAAAAAATCATAGAGTTGGACATAGCCGAATAATTAATTTGTTTAATTTGCCCTTATATTAAGAAAATGATTATAAATTATTTGTGCCTTTTCATTACATACTAGTGAAGTTAACGTGCATTGCACGTTTATCATTTAATTTATTTAAATAAAAATTTAATTATTATGTTTATTAATAAATTAAAATATTAAAAGTATATTTGATTAAATAAACATAAATTTTTTAATGAATCAATTTAATTCTGTAAACTACACGTTCAAAATTTTTGTATGAAATCTCCATTCGAACCATATACAATAAGTAAAAAATTCAAATTAGAGAAACATTCAAATAAAGAAACAATTGAAACATATATTTGAACCTATATTATTGTATAAAAATAAAATATTTAAAGTGAATAATGTAAATGAAAACGCATACATAAAAATATAAAATACGGTGTTAATTATATATAATTTATTCTTTCTATTGTTTGATTTTCATTAATGTAATTTCTATTTTTTTTAATTTTATATGAAATTTTGAAGTGTCTTTTCGTTATATCCCAAAATGTAAAGGTTATTGCATTTTTTTTATAGAAATTACGCTTTTCCAATTTATATGTTAATATATTTCTTTTTGGGTTTGGTACTTCGGCCACAGGATCTCATCTCGTCTTTTTTTTAAGAAATGGAGGCCTTGTAAGTAGTAAACTCCTTAAACCGAAGAGTATGTCGTTAAGCCGAGAAAGCTAACAAATCTCTTGCCTTTTCAGGATTTGTCTTCCATTATGTTAGTTACTCTCTTAAAATAATAATATGTATCATCCATAGTAAAATAATATAACTAATATTATTTCTTTTTCAATATTTATACCTCAATCACATCTCTTTGTTTTCTTTTTCTCTCTCTAATATATATTTTTTTTGTGTCCAAAACGAAGCAACCCAGCAAAGGAAGAGTAATCTCAAGCAAATACTTGTTTAACTCTTTTGGTGAACTATCCTAAACTCAGTAACCATCTTAAACTTTATGGCCTATTCTCACCAATTTATTCTCATGATTTCTTTCTCTGGGGGTGTGCTCAATCTGAGAATCATAGGGCCTGAGGAGTAAACTTCGGCAATCAAATACTATATTTCTCATGAGCTGCTTTTCATAATTTTTTTTTTTTATCATTTTTACCATCGTCTTCGAATCAATCTTCACATTGATTTTCAAAATGCACATCTCCTAATCTAGTTTTAAGCCTTCATGTAAGCCCAATAACTTCGTCACTTTTGTTGGACCTCTACCAAGATTCATAGCATATCTTACCACCCATCTTCCATTGTTATCTCGAATGACGCCCCTAGTTAAAGCATTGTTGGTTTATCTATAAAAACTTCCATTTAAATTTAGTTTCAACCATTCATTCTCGAGTTTATTCCAAGAAAACTCAATGCATGTTTTCTTTTGTATGTATTTTTTGTCCTCACTGATTAATACCAAGGACGCAAGTAACTCTTTTATGTGGTGAAGAGTGATGTTTCTATGCTTCATAGTATTTTGATAGTTTCATCAGTTATGTGTTATCCAATTAATCTAGAGCATTGAGATCAAGACAATCCACCCATGAGATTTTGGTAATATGTTGTTTTAATTTTGTTATTAAAGCTCTCTTCTAGCGGGTCTAAACCTGAAAAGTCACGAAAATTTTAACCATTTAACACATCAACAATCTTGTTCCACTCCTGGAGTGCGAACAGACAGCTTCTCGGCGCGTGATCCATATATTCACGTCATGTACAACGACTTGTACATATATCGTTTTACTAAAATTTTCGGTCATACTTCAATGCATTCGTGTGCAAGTTGTCATGTTGGTAAAGACACAAGAAAATCTTAAACTTTTAAGGGTAGAATAATTTTCAAATTCATTACTAGTGTTTTCTCGCATATCTCATTCGACACCATAAGTAAATTATATGCCATTTTATAGGAGAAATTTTTGTTAGTTGCCCCCGGTCTAAATTCTCTTATCTCCATTATCATGCAGTGTAATTGAGACGCTAAGTATTAGATTCACCACCTCCTCGGACAGTATTCTTTTCAGCTTAGCCATTAAAAAGTGTTCATTAACCACAGTTTTAGATTAATGATTCAAACTTAAAGAGTTATTGTATAGTTCACTAACTATTGCTTTAGAGAAATAATTCAAACTTAAAGAGTCATTTTTATATTAAATTGATGGTAAACATTTAATTACTTACCTTAGTATATTTGTAATAATCAAACTTAAAAGATATATTTTTAAAATTTTCATATTTTGTGGATGATATTTTTTCTCATCGGACAAATTAACAATAAATTATAATTAATAATTTAAAAATAATCCTCATTACGCTACACCATATATTTTATATAGATAGGAAGGATATTAACTCTAATTTATTAAGAAATCATATTTACACTCAAATAAATTTAATTTAAAATTTTAAATATAATAATATTGATGGACCCTAAATACGCTTGTATCACCAACCGTCCACGTGGCGTGATCACGGAAAACTCCCTTCATGACCCAGTGACAGTGTTAAACGGAACGCTCGTGTATCCAAGGCTCGCGGCTCCTACCCAGCCCCGATCCTCGCAGCTAATCTTCCCATGGGGGTTACCCCCAACGGAACCTCACCCTCATGTGAGTCAACCCTCGAGCCCTTAGCGCTTGATGATTCAAAACTCCAACTCCTTTCGCAAGGAACCCGTCTTCGAGCGTCCCAACGCTCGGCAGCTAAGCGAGCATTTCATAATAGTGACGCGCGCACGTCACTTTCAAACCCCCACGCTTCGCCACGTGTCGAGGGAAACACTGTTCTGGGACCACACGATTAATATTACCTAAATGAGCTCATCCTCAAACTATAAATAGAAGGATCACCACATTCCTTCCCCAAGCAATCTTCATCTGCTGCATTGCATTTCTTCACGCACAAGAAACACACACTGAACTGGAAAATCCCCATTGCTGGACATTCAAGCTTCTTATAGCTTCACCTTCTTCCTGGATATTACCCTAGCTGGTAGAATCTACACTCAATGGGAACCCAGTTCCTGAGGCTCAAATGCCTGTGATGGTCTTCCCTTCTTACACAATTAGAGAGTGATTTGGTGTTGATTTCACATTTTACCGATTCCGACACCATCATTTTTGGCGCCGTCTGTGGGAAACCATCATTCTCGGCCTCCAACCCCATTAGCTAGTTGAATAGTAACACCTCTCTCAGATTTGTTTTTCCAGTTTAGAACACTTAGTTTTCTCTTGGTGTGGTACTTTGTATGATCTTTGATATGGCTGCCACTACGCATTCTCGGGTTACCGGTAACCGAGGCACCCTTCCACCACTCAACGAGGAGGTTCCTGGAAGTGGGACTACAACTACTGCCACCTCAACCGCCGTCGGAGGCGTAAATATGATAGTGGAAATAGTGGATCAAACTGCCATGGCAACCCAAGGCGCTTCTCCACTCATTCCACCACTGCCTTCCTCCACGAGCGCAGCCGCCGTCACCAACACAACCATGGCAGCCACAAACACTGGGGCGTTCACCTCCCTAATGATGCCCTCCCAGGGTATCACGCTCGTACACCCCGGGATGATGCAGTGATTCTCCCAAGGGGCTATACCGAGCATGGTGACCATGTTGGAAAACAGAATCAGAAAAGCAGCGGAATTAAAAAAAATTTCCAACAAAAGGACCGGGGCTCGCAATTTTGAATCCAAATTCGTAATGTTAGAAACTTACTTTTCTAAATATTCTTTCTTGAAGCATTACAAGCCACCCAAGAACGCTCTTCTCGCGGCTTGACCCCTCTCCTTGGAAAAGCTCGAATCTTTAAAAACTTCTG
>JBBMKE010079802.1:0-17405 GCA_037834125.1 Lippia alba | reverse complement strand
CAAGAGACCGTAGGGTGATTAATGAGGACCCGGTCATATTATAACTCAAAGGATCCACGAATGAAAAAATAGCTAGCCAACAATCAAAAAGCACGAACATGCTATAGTGCCTGCGCAACAGATGAGGCAAGAGAGACCTTGGGCAAAAAGACATGCTAAAAGTCCTATACTTACAAGTCGCATTTGAGGACAAGTCTGTCATGATTACGAGTTACGACAACCAAGCTAGTAACTAAGATCCAAATTACGACAATTGAGTCAACTATCAAATGCACTGCAAGATTCAAACTAGCAAGGATTAATGGTTTGAGTATTGTGTTGATAAACTAGACTTGTTTAGGCAAGAATTCGTTGATTGCCTTTGTGATTGCATTTGATGGGTGGTATTGTTTTCATTTGATTTTCATGATTCCTCGATGACGACTAATGGACAAGTATGGGGGGATTTGATAACTCGTTAATTCATTATCTTTATGATTGAATTATACCACGAATTGTACTTGAATTGATATTAACTTGAAAGAAATTGATACTTTGTGTTTTTATTATAGATTCAGACTTGCGGGCGAAATTGTTGCAAACTTGATCATTTTATGAAGATATTCTCATAAAAGCGTAAACCTCGTGGCTGGATTGCTTGTTGTTGCTGACCTGCTGCATGGAGACTTATTATTGATTGTAATAACAATTGGGAAATTTGGCACATGCATGCATGCAATGGGTATGGACAAGAGTGGGCTTGGCGCATGGGTTGTGTGGCGTGGGATGCAATTTTCTGGACCAATTGGCTTTGGGAATTAATTGAGATTGGGCTTCGCGTGTGGCTTACACCAATTGGACCAATTTGCTTTCTTGGGCCATGGACGGACTTAAGTGAGAAATTGGGTTAGTGAGTGAATCTTGGAGTTGAAGCACAAGAGTGAGCTTTGGATTTAATTAGATGGTAGAACTATTTGATTGTGGGCCACGTGCGTGGGTTTGTTGGTCAAGCCCAGCTTATTGTAATTAATTGTAGGGAGTCCAATTTGATAGGCATTCACGGAGGCTACGTGTGGCCCAGTTTGGAATCCAAGAAAACAAACCCAATTTGGTTAGGATTAGTAGTTTGATTGAAGATTGAGGGACTTGGAATATATATATATATATATATACGTCGGGAGTAGGGGTGGGCGCGGGACGGAATTTTCGGGATCGGGTGGAATTTTGTATTCCCGGTACCGTCCGATAATGCCGGGATCCCGACTATTGACATCCCGAAATACTTTTTTGTTATATAATTATAATTAGATTTCATTTAGTTTAATTGTGATTATTTAAATAAAATAAATAGAATTCTATAATTTATTACATGTATCAAGTTTATATAAGTAAAATAAATAAACAATTATTTTAATCCTAAAATAAATATATCAGTTACTAACATGTGAGTTGCGTGAGGAAATTGTTAATTTGCTATGGGTTATTTGTTGATTTTATAAAAACATGTCTTTGCATATATATACTAGTTTAGATACCCGCATAATGCGCTTGCGCGGTAAACATGTTCGTTAATATAAACTAGTAACTCTGTACACACAATGTGTGTGCAAAAAAAATTATTAAATTAAAATTTTTATATTATTATTTAATTTATATTTATTTTTAATATAATTATAATTTTATGATGAATAAAATTAATAATATCAAATTAAAAAAAAAGATAAATAAAGGATATAGAAAAAAAAGGAATTTGAGAGTTTTGTAAAGTTTAAGCAGAAAACTATTAAATTACGTGGCTCGAATTTAGGTTAAAAATATTAAAAAAAAATGAGAGTCCATGACACCAAATGGATCTCTCGCTTAATATATAGTATAGATAATAATAACTAGTAATCTTGGCACACTCGATGCATGTGTAAATAAAAATTGTACTTATTCAAATATATATTAAATTAAAAATTTTATATTATTATTTACTTTATAATTAATTTTAATATAATTAAAAAATAAAAAGTATAATGCAAAATAGAAATAAAAAAATGGGAAAAGAATAAAAATATAGAATAGAAAAACTAAAAGTAAGTCGAGAAAAAAAAAAAGAAAGTAATTAAGAGATAAATACAACATGGAGAGAGGATTAAAAAAAATAAGAAAACAAAATAATTCTAGAGTCCAAGAGACCAAAGCGGTTACTCTAAGGGACTCTCACTTAATATATAGTATAGATAATAGTTATATCACTTACGATAATAAGTATCTAATTCAATTTTATATTTACATTGTTGTGCAAAAACAGTCTGCAAAATAATTCAACACATCTCCAAAATAGTCTGCAAAAAATATTTTCAAAAAGTTTTTTGACAAGAAAATTTACAAATCTAGCGAGGCAAATCTAATAGATATTTACGAAGAGCTAATATTAGAACTAATATTTGAATAAATCTTGAACTTGATAAACATTAGTAGAAGTAACAAAAGTACCAAAAATTAACAAAGATACAAATAAAATAAATATACATATATATATAAAGGTTTGAAATCAGCTGGAATATGTAAACACATACTGCTATGTATACTTATAATTTCTTTCACTTTTTGTTTTGACAATTGTGCAACTTCAACAAAAAAAAAACAGTATAGCGATATTCGATGCTACGATCAGTTTCGGTCATCTTCTTCTTAATTTGTATGATAAATTTCTCGTCATTTAACTGTTCATTAATGACACTCCATTGAGAAAATAAATGGAGAAAACTCATTATGATAATAAATCTGCATGATTAATGGATGATATATTATAAAAATAAAAACAAAAGAAAAGATAAATCTATTGTTCAAGTTCCATCAATTAAGTACAGTTACCAGAGATTATCTGCAAGCTCGCCCTAACCTACTGGGTTGGGTGGCCGGGTTAGAACCCCTCGTCGCCTCTGTACCCGAAACAGAAAGTAGTTTGTAAAAGTAGGAGTACCAAATATAAAACGTATAGTTTTCTTATTTCACAACGCAGAGGCAAAAACAAACATTCTCTGAATAAATTGCCTCAGTCGATCTTGAAAATAACTCTTGCTATTGTTGAGCATTTCCCTCAATTAACCAAGAACCAAATGCCTGATTATAAGGAAAATATTAATTAAAGAATCCTTCGATGGTTATAAATTCCATGACAAATATTCAATACTTGTACAAGCATGCCCCAGACCTTGCAAACCTCTGAGACATTTTCAAGTAGCAGAACAAGGATGAATATCAATTTTGTTGGTTATATTATTATTATATGGTATAACAATTGTTTAGATAATATAAGGCTTTGTCCGCTAGTGATCGTAATATGCACCCCAATCCAGCCTTTTCTGTCAGTTTTTCAGTAATTCTTAAGCATTGATCACAACTCAGGCGATCTCCAGTAGATAAACCTCTATATAAATACCTATCAACAACGATATAAAGGGATTTATTATACAGACATGCAAAGTAGGTAAGAATGCAACATAAATATATTAACATAGAGAGAAGATACAAGTGAATTCATACACTGATTGTTACAGTTAAGGTATAATCAATCTACATGAATCCCCTATGCTAGCATTGGTTCCTAGTGTTAAGTCTTAGCTTGTTTATCTGGATAATATAAAATTAAAAAAATTTAAAAATATCCCAAAAAGTTGAGGGATTTAACATGCTAGTGTAATATCCTCCAAAGACCATCAAATAGTGGGAATGCAAGTTTTATCAAAGATTTCATCACATCATCTCCACTTAAAGCTCGAATGATTCTAATAATAGGTCAGTCCACAGGAAAATACGATTTTGTTTAGAAATTTTAATTGAATGATCTGTGTAGTCTTTTAACACGTGTTTATCAAAACAGCCCTCCCAGCTACACAGGTTATAACATTGAAGAAAGCTTTTTTTAGGGTAAAGACATCATTTTCCAGTACAAAGAAATATGTTGGGGAATTTCACAAGTTCAAAAGAACTAAATGACCGAAAACAAAATCTAGAAACAAGAGAAAACTCATGTTCTCTGTAGTTATTATACAAAGGATCCGACAACATCTTATAAGCTCCAAAACATCTTATAAGGTGCAAGAGCTTATAAGCTCATTCAAATAAGCTTTGCAAAACACCCTCTTAGTTAAACTCTGCACACGCACACATTTCTGCATGTGTGTGTATCTGTTTCCACAAGCAAGAAGCTGCATTTATATAAAAGATAAACAAGAAACTTGCATACAGAAATGGGACTCAGAAAATGCATCAACAAAGTTTAGAAACGCAATTGCAACACATGCCTAATTGCAAAACAATAGCACCAAAATAAATATTATATTGAGAAGGAAAAAAAACAGAAGATTAAGAAGAATGGCATACTGAAGCAATTGGTGTCGGACTTACTTCATTAGAACATCGTAGTACTCAGGATCAAGAGCAGAGAACAAACTATATATATCTTTTATTGCCATTATTGCCCTCCGCACCACAATCCAGTTTGCAGACTTCAAAACAAGAGCAGCATAGTAATATTTATCTCGAGGAAAGCTTTTGAAAGCTTCAAACCTAACAAACTAAATAAATTCAATTTTATATGTTTACATCATCATCATCAGATTAGAAAATATTTATCATGCAACTTATAAACTATCGAGGATGAGTTCTAACATAAAACTTTCATAGCAAGATATTCAACTTGTAAAGAATCTCCCTCTTCCCCGAGTTTCAATGACCTAATGTTCAAATAATCTACAAAAGCAAAGAGAATCCTCCACTTCGAATTGCTTACTGGTCAATATTGTAACAGAAGTGCAGCTAGTGATTTAGTTGAGGAATAAAAGCTTCTAAAGATAGTTGATTATGTTATTACATGCATTAAATGTCTAACAATAATTATCAAACGATATTTAATAAAAATAATTCAGTTGGTAATCTTTTAAATAAATGTGCATCAAGAAGAGTGGTCCCTCGACTAATTGTTGTCATGCTTTACTTTTATTCTAAAAATATAAACTGATTATACAATGCGAAACCACAATAGACCAATTCACTAAATAGTGATCGGTATCTCAATGTTCTCTTTAAGAGGAAGTTTTTGTTGCTTTAAATAAGGAAAAAATAAAAATTACCTATAAAAAATCTAACACACAAGCTTATCGAAGGTTTCGGATTATTTGTAGCAAATTCAGAAGTGGCAGATAAATGTTATAGCACTGTCATATCCGCATTTCTTTTCACATGGAGACTATTAAAATTAACCAAGACTCGAGGACAAAAGTTACCTGGGAGAATCCTTGTTAAGTTATCTAACAGATAATGTGATTGAAATCATTGAGACATGACGAGTCTGCTTGAAAAGAAAACCACTGAATCGTTAGCACTGAATAAAGAGGGAAGAAGATAGAACTTCAGTGGACACCAAATTCATGAAATAATTTCATCAGGAATTAAATTGACCACAGGGACAAACTGGGAGCCGAGTGTATTATGCAGTTTCTAGTTATAAAATCGCAGACATATTAATAATCACTTCCCACAAGTTTAGTACACTCTTTTGCTAGAATCAATACCACATTAATGTGAAATACCTTTTGTATACAATTCATGCACACAATCAACTCTGATATGTAATACGAATATCATTCCCCTCAGCTGATTGCTGCCGCGCTTTGTTTTTGCTCTGAAAATATCAACTGATTATAAAAAAGAGAACTAAATTTGAAAGTTTGAAATAAAAAATGTCAAAAGTGAATAAATTCATACCATGAGAAAGATCAGGAAGGGAATTCTCGATAAATCGGGCCGCTGCCTATGGATTAATGCTGACTGAAGGTCGTCGTGGTACTATAAACACAACAAGCGAATATCTCATTTGCTTGGAATGCAAAACCATAACAAAAAATCCACTGAACAGTGATCAACGCCATTAATACCTTTTAAACCTATATTCAACACAACCTTCTACCCGCATGCCACATCCTACACGTTTTATCTTCAAATAAACAGATAAAGATTGAGAAGGAAAAAGAAAGAAAAAATAAAACCAGAAGCCAAAGTTGTATTCAACATCCTAAGGCACAAGATATCAACTCCGTCTGGCCATAACTATTCAAAATCTCCACTTGCCCATAAAAGTTCATCAGATAAACTTCACTTAAGCGAAGACACATAAATTCCATTTAACATAAACATCAATTCACAAAAGAAAGAAAAGCGGTTTCATCCAAAATCTAATTGACAACAAAAACTAAATGGGTCAGGCAAATTTTAACACGAGGAGCTCTAAAATTTCCGACACACACTTCTCATTGATCATCGGGTTCACTTCCAATGCACGAGATATCAACATTATACCTTAGATAGAAAAAGGAACTGAAAATCTTAAAAGAAAACTCACCAGAAAACTTGAGCAAAGAAGCACCAACTATCTGATATTGGAAAATTCATATATATGTAGTAGGATTTTGATAGAGAAAAAATAATTAAAGGTTTGATGAAGTTGTACGATTACGGCTTTGTGTAAATTTTGGATCATCAAAATTGCAGAGGATGACAAAGAGAAGACACGATTAAGATTAAGATTATAATATGTGGAAGGAGAAATCTGTAGAAGGTGAAAAACTGTACAAGGAAATCAGAAGAAAGATGGAATTTGCCGGAAAGAAGAGACACATTGCGGGAAACAAAACGCCATCGTTTTGTTTTTTGGGGAAACAATCACCTGCTTCGCATTTAGCGTACAACCGGACGACGAAGAGCCGAAGGACGGCTCTTATATATATACTAGTTTAATTAACCGTGCAATGCGCGACAACTTATGCCCGTTAATATAAATAATATCTATATTCCTAACTATACTTCTATTTTAAAAGATAATGTCTTAAATTATCAAAACAGTTTTATAAGTATCTAATTAATGTTATATTTACACTAATATGTAAAAGTATAGTTCACGTACCTACAAAATAGTCTACAAAAAATACTCCCAAAAATTTACTAGGCAAGAAAACCTACAAACTACCTGGGAGTTTCAAGCTACCTACACATATAGATTTAAATAGTAGATATTTACAAATGGCTAATATTTAGAAAAATCTTCAACTTGAAAATAGATTGAGATGAGAGGTTTGCATCATCATCTGAAAATCGAACTTGAACTTGAATCTTATCAGGTGTTCCGGCAACATCATTATGGAAGAGTTGCATTCTCCCAGAATAAAATGAATACTCATCAAAATAACAGCATCATAGAATGCTTTATTTACATGGAATTAGCTTTTCAAGCATTAAAAGATGTTAATTGATTTGAATTATTTTCCAAATACTCATTAATGCTGCCCCAAAAATAAAGTCCAACATAAATTCCGTTAAGAACTTTTTTACTGAAAGGTGATACTCTAAATCCTCTTGAATGTCTCTAATTGTCAAGTTGAAAGACAACTCTGACTACCCAAACGAATATTGGATAAATATACCAGTAAGGCAGCTGTAGGTAAGCTGGGCTCCAACAACATTTTGAAAAGGATAACTGGGGAGAAGCATATTTTAATTAGATAACATATGAGTCAAATTGTTCAATCAATTTCAGTATGACAAAAGCATAAATTGCAAGGAAAAGACATAAACTGATACCAGGAAATATGAGAACTCTAAACCGAAAACCACATTGAGCAGTTTAACAATGTAATGCCACATAATCTTATCGACAATTATATGATTTCAATCAATTCAAAAACAGATAGAGTCAAATGTACATAACACATGGAAAAAGTAGGCTAAGCTCAACAAATGTGAGAGTGAAAACACCAAAACGAAAATAATACAAGCAAGACACTCATCTAGAAAGAAAAAATTCTGTTAACCCTTTATATTCTGAATAGCCAACATTAGCATATCTCTCTCTAAGTCATGTGATGTAATTCCAGGAGAGATTTTCATACACAACCTCAACAAAAGAATTTCATTCATAATAACCCCAGCCAGGTGTTTAAAGCGAAAAATTCAATCTTTATGAGCCCAAAACAGGAACAAAACCAATAAATTTCTCTTTCGAGGGAAAAGGGAGTCGAAAATCTCAAACCCCAAATCCAAGACATGTAAATGTGTGCGTATCATATATATTTAAGACCAGAAAAAATCAGACAACCTGTTCAAACAGAGAAGAAGCAAATTAAAAAAAATAAAAATAAAAATGAGTCAAACCATAAAATCACATATTTTCCCACCTTCTCTCACATACACAAACAAAAAAAGGACCTTATCAAGAGTCTAAGATGATAATAAAATCATTTCTAGAACCACACAATTATAAAAAGTTCTCATAATTAACAACGAAAATTAACTAACTAAAGTGAAAACCAAAAAATGAAATGGGTCCGTGAAATTTCAATACCAGGGGCCCAAACAAAATATTTCAGCTTCCTAATAGGTATGAGAACTATTAACACGAATACAAATAAGTATGGGATGGAATGTATTTAATTTTGTAAAGTATGAAACCTATATTAACTAAGCTGCAAATAATGAGACTATAACTGAGAAGAATACTTCTTCGACAACATATAACAGAAAAATAGAGGTAGAGGCAACCAAAAGCTTAAAAGGATTTGTACTTTAACGGAGAAAAGATCATATCGAACTGAATACAGTGAAGCATTACATGAATAATTTGAAATAAGCTAATGGGTAAACCTTAAAGATTTGCCTCAGGTGCATTATCAAATTAACATGAAAAACGTATGTAATGATATAAGTAGCACCTCTTTTCCAAAATGACGTTGGAAGAAGGCACCGACACTGCAGATAAAGGCAAACATTGATAATATTTTCTGCAGACCACAGCATTTTACTAAATACAAAACAAAAGGACAGCCAACCAGAACTTTTGCACATTACTGGAGATTATTTGATAACAGTACTAAAAAAACAAACTTGCACGGAAACTTACAACAAATTCTGAATATATACAAACAATCTTAAAAATAAACACTACTCAAAGTTACATGAAATTATAAAAATGCACATGAGAATTATAAAACTTTCAGTAGTAACAATTGGAAATGGTTTAGAAATTGAGTTGACCAGTTCACTACGAAGTGAGTGTGATACAAAGGGTCAGATATTGACAGAACCAAAGTCATTGGACAAGAAATTTAACTATTGGTCTGTGTTGTCCCTTTTGACGAATTATTATTCTTCCATAAGAATGGCTTCAAAGGAAGTTGAACCTGAAAAGAGATAATAACAATGTATCTAAGTAGATTTTGAGAACCATAAACGATTGGACTTCCAATAAAGCCAAATGAACAACAGAAGTGACCAATTAGAGATTTGATCCTTCAACATTTTCTCGTTTATATAAGGATTGGGTGACATAAAGTAGACTGATTCATGCACCCAAAATATTGCGATGAGTATAAATCAGGTTCTACTTACAAGAGAAGCACTTGAATAACTTGATGACTCTTTAACAATATCAAATCATGTGCAATATTCAATTCAGTTCGCCTAAATGCAGTCTTACCCCTTGAATTTAGAACATATGAAATATAGGAAATAAAATGAATATAACTTGCTTTTTTTATGATGTTAAAAGTGAGATGCCAAAGTGTCGGACGAGATGAGCAAACCTTTGATCCTGGAGAAAGAAACTTTCTTCTGTTAAGTGCAAGGGATTTGACGACAACTGAGATGGCAATATGGAATTAGTTAGTTCTAGTCAGGGAGGAGATATAAAGCTATAGCATAAATGTGCAGAATACGTTACCAGTTCAGGTACCCCGGTTTTAGCAATATATCTCTTCTCTTGTGAAAGAGGCTGCACCACAAACAACATTACAGACCTCGAATCTACCATATATACACAAATTAATACTTCTCATATTATAAGCTTTAAAACACATGGAACATGAGAATCAGCTTATTTTCGGAGCATACTTTGAAGAAATATATTTTGAGGTGGATGAATGAAAACCACTTCGAGATCAAGGCACCAACAAGATATATGTACTCAATCAAAACAAACGTGAACAAAAACCAGAAACAAAAAGGAACAAGCCTTACAAATTGTTGCTTGTCCCTTAGTCCAAGACTATCAAGCAAAAACCCAACAACTCCCTCGCTTTCAATCTGCAAATGTAACAAAACTTATCCAGGTAAGCATCAGCAGATAGCCCACTTCACGCAAAACACACATACGAAAGAAACCAATCAGACAAGGCCTCGATGTAAGTTGTGGTAAGAAAAAACATCAAATACTGAAATCTGCCACATGCCATAGTATATATATAACTCTACTCATGACATTATTAATTTTATACTTGTTTACGAGGTACTGAGGTAGCTACAGACCTACACTTATATTAAATAAAAATAATTATTAAACTTATCTTTTTAAAAAAGAGAATTATTAACTTAATTAGTTGCGTTATAAATTTATCAATTTTTAAATCTTTAATTTATCGAGACTTTTTCAAAAATAATCCTCTTTTTATTCAAATTTCACAAAATAGCACTGTTTCGAGGGAAATTGAAATTTTACTACACCTGGTAGATCTCCGCGATTCATATTATTTTATTATTATTTTTATTTGAAATTGTGGAGATCTTCCACAATTTTAAATTTTTTTATTATTTTAATTAGAGTCATAGAAATCTGCAACAACTCTAATTTCTTCTTAATTTATTTAATGTGGAGTCGTGTTCTCTCACAACTCCTTTTTATTTATTTTTTATTCAAAAAGTTTTATGTTTAAATTCATTTTCACCATTTTTTATATTTATCGATTAATCTCTTGTTGTGAAAAAGATTAAAATAATACACCAAACACTTATTAAATGTAATTTGACTACACGATGGCGAAACCATTATTGGATAGAAATAAGTTATAATTTATTGATACTAGTAATTTTGGCACATTTTTTGCGTATACAAATTAAAAATTTTATTATTAAAATATATTAAAATTATTTTTATATTAATATATATTTATAATATAATTATTAAATTAGGATAAATAAATAAATAATGTAGAAGGATAAAATACCAAACAAGACAGTCTTTGTAAAAAGATAAATTACATACGAAAGAAAAGAAAAGGGGTTGAATTAAGGTGAGGTAAGACAGAAGATAATTTTAAAAAATGTTATTAGAGTAATTGAATAAATATATCTTTGAAAAAAGATAAATTATATATAAAGAAAAAGAATTGATGTGAGTTTAGAGAAAGTATAAGTTTATATCTTAAAAGAAAAAAAAGATAAGGTGAGTTTTAAAAAATATTGTTAGAGTAATATAATAAATAAGTAAAAGAAAAAAAGAAAAAATAACGTAAGATGGAAAAGATATACAAAACAGCAAGAGAGTAAAACAGTTGTTTATTTAATTTTAATTATAATGTATGTTAATATACCGTCAATTATTATAATATTATAGTACATTAATATGACTTTACAACATGTATAAATTAAACGAGCTTGTAATTAAAATTGTAAAGTCTCCTTTTTTTTTTTTGTAAAGTCTTCAATATCAATGTAAATTAAACTGTTTTATACATATTCTAAAGACATATTAATGTACTACCACACTATAATAATTAGCAGTATATTGACATACACTATGATTAATATCAAATAAATAGTTACAACTTCAAAATATTAATAAGTTATAACTTATTTCTATCCGATAAGTAAACATGCATTGTGTAGTCATGTTACATTTAAGAGCTCGTTTACTTATTTATATGGTAACTGGCAGATTAGTGATGTAATCTACCATTAATTGTAGTTTACTTAGAATAGGTTGGAGCCTGGTGGAAAGCCCTACGCCCGTAGGATTTGCATGATTTTGGCTAGGCCATGGAACATTCAATTTTGGCATGTTTAGTTACACACGCCATTAATTAGCTTATGTCAAATTACTTTTTGTCCAAATGTTGTCCATAATTACAACACTTCACCACTGAAAATTAATTTCCCCCCTTCATATTGCCTAGGGCGTTTGTGGAAGTTCATTTTCGTCTTCTTCAGACAAAGCCTGGGGGCTGGTGGTTAGACATATTATTCTTACCATCTTCTCTTCAGTTTTTCTTGAACTATGTTTTTCTTTTCAAATTTCCTCAAATGTTTTTGGGTCGATTTTTTGTTACATCCTTGGCAAATAGTACAATGAAAGGTAAGCATTTAATTACTCATTGGGTTCTATAAAATCTGTTTATGTGGAAATTGCAATTTATGGTGCATGGGTTATTGAACTTGAAGGTTAAAAATGTAATTTGATATGTAAACATGCATAAACATGTTTACAAACAAAATAAGATTCGCAGTTAACCTTCTTTATCCACTTTTTATTTAGTCCAAGTAAATGAAGGATATTGGCAGTATGTTTAACTACACCAACATGCAATATCATTACATGCATAATCCCTATCCAAAAGTAAACGGTGCTAATAAGTGTTTGGTGTATTATTTTAATTTTTTTTCAAAATTAAAAGATTAATTGAAAATATAAATATAAAATAAAATAAAACAAAAAATGGTTAAAACAAATCTAAACATAAATAGAACGACAGTCTGTCAATCCATAAATATCATAAGCTTCCATACAGTCAATTATTACAGTCTGTCAATTATAAGTGTAAAGTGCCTCCGTACTGAGCTGCTTCTTTTTCTTCTTTCCATAAATATCCATTTTTCCATTACTTTTTCAAACAGATTCGAGAAAAACTTTTCTATTTGCAAGAACCCTACTTCTCAATTGTCAGCCATTTCAATTTTCCACATTTCGTGATTTTGTTCATCAAGAATATTATTTAGTCAAATCAATTTGAGATAGATTCTAAAAGCTCAAAATAGATAAAGCAAGAGTGAAGAGACTGTAAAAAGGACCTTTATAATGTTTATTTGGGAAAGCCTGCTAAGTACAATAAGAATTTATAAACCCTTACAATAAATCCTCTGCTACCTCCAATGATGTTTAATTAGCATGAAATGTCATTTATTTTTCACCAAATCAGCTTTAAATTTTGTCAGAAATGTTTTTGTTCCAGTCCCAGACAAATACTACGGAGAAGATCTCCCCCATAAATTTCTTATTCTATATATATTATGTTTCCTTAATTCAATGGTGTAAAAGGAAGCATGTTGGGTAAAGGCAAATTTGAGGAAATTTATGAACGTTATACAAATTAAGAGGCTATATGCATATGTGACGCCTTGGTCCATTTTTGGACATTCGTAATTGCATATCATTTAACTACAGTACTAATCAAAAGGACTTGGCAATTTTTAATTCGTTATCACCGTTCATCTATCAAAGGGAGATTTACACTTACTATTTCCCTCATTATTAGAGGTATATCATTATATTAGGGGTGTGCATAATATGAGAAAACCGATCGAACCGAACCGAAATTTCGGTCGGTACCAATTACCGAACCGAAATTTCGATTCGATATTCGGTTATATATTTTTTAACATTTCGCTATTCGGTTCGGTTTCGGTTTTTGGGTACGGTATACCGAACCGTACCAAATACTGAAATTATATATATATATTTTTAAAAAATTATATATAATATATATAAATAGATATAAAATACATATTATATTTATGCATATTACAGTAAAATTATTATCAATATATAATATATATAATACTTTTAATATATAATATAATATATATTTTTCATTTTTTTTTTACATAAAATTCGGTAAAACAGTTTTTTACCGAACCAAACCGAAATAATTTCGGTTTTTACCGAACCGAACCGTAAAATTCGGTTCGGTATTCGGTTCTCTAAAATAACCGAAATTTCGGTTCGGTTCGGTTTTACCGAACGAACACCCCTAATTGCAGTTAAGCTCATTTACTGTGTGAGTGTGTTTTTTAAGGACTTTATTTTTTTTATTTTTTTTCTTGCATTATTCATGTTTATTGAAACTTTTTTGTTTTTTGTTTTTTTGCTCCACGTAAAAACAGACAGTTAGATCTATTCGATCGATTTCTTTTATTTTGTGAAATATGAATTTCCTATCAATTTCTTTTATCTATTATATAATTGTTTACACGGTTATTTTTTTAAAAAATATAAATTTTAGTAGGATAATATCGATTATCAAATATGTAATCTTCCCAAATCAAGATTAAATTTGATATTATTTTAATAAATTAAATATTTTTTAAGATAAATAATCAATTAATTTTATTTGATATTATCTCTACAAGTTTTCGTTTCAAGTCTTTAAATCTGACTTCTTCAAATCGCCACGGCTTTAAGTCTTCAAATTCGGCTTTAAGTCTTGTTCAAGTTCGTCTTTGGTCATGTGTCTTCAAATCTCCAACTTCAAATATTCTCACCAGTCTACAAGTCTTCAATATTCTACTTCAAGTCTTCAAATCCGTTTTCAAGTAATCTTCTCTCTGGTCTACAAGTCTTCAATATTCTACTTGAAGTTTTTAAATCCGTCTTCAAGTATTTTTCAAGTTCGTATTCAAATGTGATATTCAATTCCACCTACGACCTTTGAAAGTTTTTCAATTTCATTAAAGCCGTAAGAGATTGAGATCTTCGCGTTAGAAATTTGATTTATAGAAGTTCAGAGGAATATATTTGATAGGACCATTAAATTATTATTTTCTTTAAATTATTATATTTCTTTTTTGATTTATAGAAGTTCAATATATTAAATAGGACCATTAAATTGTTTTTTTAATTATTATTTTTCTTTTTCATATTATTTTCTCTCGCGTAATTTTATTTTGTAGACAATAAAATTTGTGTGAACAATAATGATTAAGAGTCTAAAAGACATATTCAGTACTCAGTTACAAATTACATCAGGACACGGATGATCTTCCTCGGACAGAACATTTAGATCCTGAAGCATAAAACAGTCTATTGAAGTTGAGGATTGTAGTACTAGTGTGAGATCAATAATCTGTTGCCGTTGTTGTTGTTGTCGTCGTCCTTTGATGAAGTTGATTGGAGATTGATTCTTCAATTGTTACCTGTGTATGTACAAGAACGGATTATTATATTAAGTTAGAGATGGGCTCTAAAAATATTTTATTTAATTATTATTTTACTCTAAAAAATATTTTATTTTTTATTTATTTATTATTTTTTTCATCGAACTTTATTTCCTGTATGTTTTTTAATTCATTTTTCTGTCTCATTATTTCTTCTCTTTTTAATTTCTCTTCTACATTTTTTTAACTTATCTTTTTCTGTCTTATTATTTCTCTTTTTAATTTCTCATTTCTTTCTGGTCGCTTACATTCCTTTTATTTTTTTTATAATTTTTATTACTTTTTACTTATACTTTAAAATTTCATATTCTTTTTGTCCTAAACAGAGCAAAACCACGCAGGGGTTATGGATCACCAACCAAACTCATCATTTTCCTCGAGCCGAGGCATCTACCAGACCACCAAACTCTCCATAAGAGTGTGCCCTCTTCTAGCAAATCTATCATAAAATTTCATATTTATAATATAATATTATATTGTCTATTCATTTATTTATTAGTGATTATATTAAAAATAATTATAAAATACAAAAATAATTTTAATATATTTACATAATAATTATTTTTTATTTGCACATGCGTAAAATGTGCAAAGTTGCTAGTATATGTTAAGCACAACTTGGGGTTGACCAACTGATTTAGAGATTTTTTTTCGAATGCAATGACTCGGGTTCGAATCTCTTTTGCCCTTTCGACTGTGGGTTGGGGGGAAAAAACAAACTTGAACTTGTCTCTATTGATGCTTTATCGGGTCAACAAATATTGAATTGCTCCAGAATGTTATTATCTGAGGTTCTATGGTGTAGTGGTTAGCACTCTGGACTTTGAATCCAGCGACCTTGACTCCCAGTAGGACCTATTTTATTTGCAGAATATTGAATTTATCGAAAGATTTAATTAAATGGACTAAATTTCTTATTTAATTTTTTTTAAAACTGTTACAGACCTACTTTTATTTTTCTAACCTTCTCATTCTGAGTAATACTTGTGCTTTCATTCTAATTAATAATTAATCTAACGTTTATTTATAAATTTAGAGAGTGCTTTCATTCTAATTAATAATTAATCTACCGTTTATTTATAAATTTAGTGAGAATTAAATAAATAAATAAAATATGAAGAGTAGAAAGAGAAAAAGAAAAAAGAAAAAGAAAAAGGTAGACATAGCCCTAGAATGAACGGTATTGAAAAGAATATTTTTTCAAAAAAAGGGTTGAGGGGGTGATCCAACGTGGCTCAAACCACCAACATTTACAATTTGTAACGTGAATGGAAACCATCGAGGAGGCGAAGCTCCGTCAAAGAAGGCGAGAATCGTAGGAGAGACAGGTGGGTTCTCCCAACTAGGTTAACACAGATTAAGGGTGTGACACCCTAACGCGAGTCATCCACATCCCCCGCACCTAAGCCCAAACTCACGCATGAAATGAAAGTCCATACATGAGCTCGAACTTAAGCAAACGAGGACCTAAACACACCCACTAGGCTAAGCGGGGCTAACGCCGGAGACCAGAGTGCGCAAACAAGCTAAACAGATAAGCGGAAGCAACCAAGACCATTAAACTTACCTTAACTAGTAACATAATATTCACATTGCCACACCGGGCCAAAAGAATAATATACATAAGTGTCATGTATTCAGAGTAACATGATACGAGTTCAGAAGTAACAAAAAAAATACATCAATATGAATGCAGACTCGACCTAGACGCGCTAGTACGACAACTGACGCACTTCCCCGCCTAACTCGAACACACCTGCACTGGAGGGGGAAAAGGAGAGGGTCAGTCCAAACACTTAACTGAGTGAGGGGGCTAACACACACCCGCACACTATATAGATATAACAAAGCACATACTTAAGGCGATGTCTATGAACCGGGCTAGGGTTTTGCAAACCAAAACGTTTAAAGGATTACATACGTATACAAGAAATCCTATCCCGATTCACAATCCATCTAGCATAAAGAGAAACATAAGATCCCACGAGTACGGATCATCCCTAACTCCTCAGAAAGAAACATAAACCATAACATATCATAAGTCATAAATCAATCCTCAACACAACCATGGCAAAGGGGAATCAAACCCACAGTGCCCATAACGTATACACGGGGGTAGCGATCCCACACGTGCTCGAAGATCCACGCCTCATCAACCTCCTGGAATCGCGCATTTCACCACTAATGAGAACCATGTACAAGTTAACCCGATGCCCCTTGACATCCCGAGTGTCCCTTACACACAATTCCCGGGGCCCAACATATATACCATAATTGATCCCATATTTCAGGGCTTACCTCGCAACATAACATAATCGGAAACGTACAAAACTTAAGCTTACTTATGCCCTTACATATAATCTTTTCCATAAAGCCATAAGGTGTTCACAAAGTCATAAACATAT